>JBBPMD010000726.1:0-14939 GCA_038090095.1 Zangia roseola | reverse complement strand
CACAGGATGAAATCTTTGGTGATGCGGTCGATGATGATACTGAGAAGCGAGCTGTTATAAGGGGTCTGGGTGTCAAAAAGTTAATTGCAGTAAGTTATCCTTGATCTTGTCTAAGACGTAGTCATCTAGTTCTATTGCACTAGATTACTCCCAAAGACAAGAATGACAAACAGATGCCACCCCCTTCCCAGCTGCGCATCCTCTCGTCCACCCAGAAACACAAGTCCTCTGAAGAAGGTGATGATGAACAGATGCCACCTCCTTCCCAGCTGTGTATCCCCTTGTCTATCCTGAAATGGAAGTCCTATGAAAAAGACAGCGACGAAATGATGCCACCCCCTTCTCAGCCTCGAGTCTCATTGCTTGCCCCAAAATACATGTACATGCTTAATGGCAATGAGGATGATGATGTGGACCTCATGCCTTTCCCGCTGTCCCAGCCTCAAGTGCCTTCATCCATTTTGCGACGTAATGCTGCTGCGCAAGAAGTTGTTCCTGACAGTGAGCCAGAGAGCATCGACGAATTTGAGGCCATGGACATTGATAGGCCAGAAGTTGACCACATCGAAGGCAAAACTGGGGGACACCACTCATGTTCCACACAGTCGGTGAGTTAGATTCATTGTCCGTTTCAAGGCTTGCCTCCCACTTATCCTAAACTCTCTAGACATCCATTGTTGTCAAAATGGAACTGAAGACTATCAAGCGTCCACAGAAAAAGGTGAAGACCAAAATGTGCCTGCCTTCTATTGGTCATGACCCCATCCCTGAGTCATCAAACTCTGTCTTGGCCAGTTCCATCAGTGGCGTGCAGGAGTGGATCTATGACAAAGACGGGTATATTGTCAACATGGTAAAGAAACGGTCTGAATACATTAACAAAGATCTCCCTGTATCTTCAGATCACTGCTGGTCGAGATCATTCATCCCCACCGTCACCCTTTGGTGCAGCATCCAGAGCAACATCTGGAACATTCCAGATAATGAACTTGTAGCCGCATTGCAAACCATTTTTCATGCAATATACCCGGATGTCAAGTATCGCGTCACAGCTTCTGGCTCAGTTTTTTCACTGGTATGTAAGGCATTCATTCCAACATGCATACTCACTTCTAGTGTTAGACGAGCCAACAAGTGAGCGAGTGGCGGAGCGGTATCGGTTCCACAGCCCTCGTGATGATGATTTATTTTTTCTCAAAGCTCAACAATGACGCCAACACCGTAGCAACCACTGAGTACTTGGCAACTGATTACCGCTTTTTGCGTGAAGATCAAGATGCTCAGACTGGTGATGCGGACTCGGATGGGCTTTTTCATTCGCCCTTTCTTCTTGAGCTCTTTGTGAGAACTCACCTCATAGTTGCATCATCTGATTTTGCGGAGATTCCAGGTTGGGATCTACAGGCAGTAGCTGGTGGGAAAAATGGAGTGGGAGTTATAGCTCTTGCGGCCGTGGCGGTAAAAAATCTTTTCACTTCATTGGTTAAGTACTCATCCAATTTCTGTAACTAGCTTGAACGTGCTGTCACTCTTATTGCCAGGGCAGACATTGATGTCGAGAAGGTCCTGGCAGAATGGACTGGCAGTACCGAAGGCAAGAACAAGATCAAACTTCCCAAGGTTCTCAATCCACTTACGGGTCATGAAACTTCTGCTCCATATCAATTTTCATCTACCAATTGGGCCAGTGACACTGCTGCTTACAAGGAGTCGATTCAGTAAAAGGGACTGGACTTCATAAAGGGTACATTTGCAGCTGCCCGAGCTCTCAGGCATCCAAAGAATAGTTCCATGGACGGGGATGATCTCGCAGGCAATTCCCATGATGCACCCAACCCTTGCACATTTTTGTGTAAGTACTAAGACTGCAATTTTTTTTTTCGTTGATCATCCATATGTTACTAATCTGCCCTCTAGAACCTCATCGTACTGTGGGTTTCACCCCTTGTCGTCTGTGTCCTGTAAGACCGGTGTTTGATTTTCTTCATTAATTGATGCATGTCGCTGATTCACTCATTAGCTTCATACCCCAGACTGCTTTCTTGTTGCTTCTGCCGTTCATTGCTGCTGTTTTCCCGCTGCAGTCGCTGTTTGTGGTCGCCATCTTGCTGTTTGCCATCCATTGTCACATCTCACCATGGATTGTTATGCTACTGTTCATCCCCACTATGTTTTCTTTTCTCTTTCCATTCTGCCACATGTTATTGTCACTGTGTCGCCATTCCATTTTTTCCCCCTTTTCTGAGTCATCTGCACCATTTGCTTTGTTTTCTCACTATTGTTGCTGTTTGTTTTCGCCGCCATTCCACCACTTGTTATTGCTGTTCTTTCCCTGGTTGTCCTTGCTTTTTTTTGACTCCTTTGCACCATTTTTGATACGGCTACCATACCCTTTTCCTATTTAATATTCTTAATATTCTTTTTTAGTTGTACCATATACCATAGCATGATAAACAAATGTTATGCCTTTTTCACCCTTTTCTTATGTACTTGCGAAAATGTGTGCCAAGTGAACAAAGTGTGGATTAAGTGAAATATAATCACAGACAAGATAAGGACTTAGCTTGTTGCATCCTTAGCATGCTTTTTGTGTTGCATGCTTTTTTCAACCTTATTTGTGCGGAAAAGGACATAAAAGGGTAATTAAGTGGAGTGCTAATTTCCTGATGTCCTTCACATGCTCAGCATACCAAGCAAGTCTCAGTTGATCGCAGACCTTGAGGCCCTTGCCGTGAACTATGCATTGTGGATGGAGGTGCAAATAACGCGAGACACCACAACAACCATGTTCAAATTTGATCTGGACCACAATCGTGACTCAGACTATCACTGTGATGACAATGCTGATGCTTACAAAGTCAGTGAGCCACCAGGGGATGCAGATGGCAACAAGGACAATGATGTGATCGGCTCTGTGGACAAGAGCATGGGGAGTCTGCCATCAGAAGGATCAGACTTGGAGGGTGTGGGAGATAAGGTGGACCAAAATCCAGTGTGCCTGCATGCTTCCTCACACCTTGTGATCCGCTTACCATCTTGTGCAGGTCTCTGAGCTGATCCCCTTTGAAGTCAATAATCTCTCGTATGACTTCACCTTTGAACCCTCGTGTGTAGTCGATGCCTGTCAGGCATTGCTACCTACTCGTCTCTCCTCAGTCTCTACAAGCCTTTTGAGTCTATGCTAAGGCCTACCCGGTTTTATCGTAACACATTCCTCCTTGTCTGACTCTGAAGAGGATGCAGACATACCTTCTATACATCACATCATCAGTAAGTTTCTGTATCATGACTTCTAATCATACATTCATGTCCACTCCTTGTAGTGTGCTTGATGACAAGACCTACCATGTGGGCCATCACATATCAGAATTTACACACCCTAAAGTATCAGACCTGGATTGATGCCAGTGTCTTAAACTTCTATCTGCTCTCCAAATGGTATTTGGTTTCTGGAAGGACCCATGTCTCAATTTGTTTCAATGACACCATCTTTTCCACTCTTTCCATGGTGATTCCTTTGTACCAGTCACTTTCATGGTCATGTCAGCAAACCACTTTTTCATGATTGTCTTTGACTATCAGGGCAACTCCGCATTTGTTCTTGGACGTTGTATTTCTGGAAGTGTTTCCAATTCCCTTGATCCTTACTATGATGTTCAGCAGGACAACTAGAAGATATGGAATGGACCTTTCTATTGGGCACACATCATTGCTTTTCATGGTTATGATGCTGTAGATCCCGATCAGGTGGAGATCCAGGTAGCCATCATTTCTCTTCACATTCATGGTGATATAGATACTGATGGAGCAGACATCTATGTGGAATTGAGTCCAAAACGGTCAAGACTGTAGACCTATCGCTTGCTTTGTCATGGAATCCCTGATGAACACTGGTCTGTATGATGTGAATTCAAGACTACATATTCTCCCCATTCCTTGTGGTCATTGCCTCCGACTCTGCATGCTTGACATGGTGAAGGAGTCTTGCCAAAGGAGATGGGAGGACTATCACTACCTGTCCTCTTCCAATCTACCTCCTGGTGACATATGGAGACAATGGGATGACACACATGCTGTGAGTGAAGAGATGACCATAGAGGTACACCAACAAGCTTCTGTAGAACAGCATACCTCCATCATCCAGGAGCTCAATGTCATCACAGCCAATTGTTTGATATGTCAGAGACAGAGAACCAACCTTGACATCACTGGCCACTCTGACTTGGACCTCCCCAAGGATCAAGATGAGTAGAGTTTTTCAGAGCTCGATCATTCAGTTCTGGATGCAAAACATCAACGGTTGAAACACTTCTTCAGAAGGTATCCATATGTGAACAGGGCAAGGGCCAGGGATCACCTTCCACCTCAGGCTGTGAAAGGTAAAGAGGAGCCTGCCATGGAGGGTTTGGATCTCCTCGATACTATTCAAAGTTGAAAGCATGTCAAGGACTGGTCTACTGGATTCATGTTCTGCTTTTTCTATCCTACTCCCCCAGTACAGCTGTCTGCCTATGAGGATCAGAGGTGGAAGTCCTTTGATGGGAATTTTGACCATTATGAAGGGGCACTCATCTTGGAAAGCCTTCAACAAGATTGTAATCTTTTGAGATAGTCAAGGAACCATACTACTGTCTTGGAATATGGACCTCCTTTCGTGATTATGGATATCGCCTCCAAAGCTCCTTCAGCCAGATTTTCTATTTGGATCTTCCTGTCAAACTCATGGATCATATTCTCCCTGTGGGCATCACTGAAGGGTATGATCCATCCCTTCAGATCAACAATTACATCACTGGTAAGAGAAGTGCCATTCCAAATCTCCTTTGGGTCACATTTTTTCCTTAGTGAAATATTCCCTTGATTGCCAGGAATCTACATTTCCAGAGTTTGCCAGGAAGTGGATCCAAGTGAATGATGCTGCCATCTTGAGTGCAGCTCAGATGATTGATGCCAGTGCCAACACCTCTGAGAATCTCATCAATACCTTTCTGTGTGGATGACTCACAGACCAGAAACACATTTGCCTTGATCTGGAGTTGGCCCATGTACCCTTGACTCTGAGCAACTTAGATGTCACAGTAGACATTGGCAGTCTCATTTGGGTGACTCGCTCCATGTGTTTCAAAACTCCCCTGGCTGTCTATCTTGGGCCAATCATAGAGGAGAAGGCTCCCATGCACAGGAACAACCATGTTTATGTCGACATTTTGGTTCCTCAATCTCAAGATGATGCTGATGCTATTGGAGGGTCATACAGAGTGGTTGACGATCTCCTTTCCTCTGTCTGGCATTCCTAACACCAACTTTGGCATGCTCAACAACACATCTAGGTCCATGCAAGTCTACATTTGCTTTCCCCAGATGATCCACAAGGACAAGATGACATACAAGCCAGCCAATCATATTCCAAAGGAGGTGTTGGACTTTCTCTGGGAACACATCTTGCTCCCTGCCATACATGAACATGTGGACACTGGAAGTGCTCCTTATGTGACACTCAATCTGGATGAGGTGCACTTCAAGGCTCACAAGGGAAAAAGTAAAAAGGCAGGCTGTCTCAAGGCAGTCCCCTTCACCATGGAGGTGTTGAGAAAGGTGCAAGAGAGCATGGAGGATATCATTCAGCATGATCCAGACTGGTATGCAAATTATGGGTCTTTCTTCTTTGTCCTAGAGTGCAAGGGAGTCAAGTTATGGGTCAAGACATCTCTTTTTTGTGTAAGTCAATCACCTGTTGAGGTCCTCATGGATGGGATTCCTTGTCTAGACTGGGTCTATGTATATTGCAGACCGAAACAATGGAGAACTCTTGGTAGACCTTGGTTTTGGAATCCATCCCATCTGTGATTGGAGCATGGTGAGTCTACTTGGAAGCTTCCTTTGGTGCTGGTGGATTCCTGTGAGGCAATGTCCACCATACTTGTACCCTGAGTCGATATGGAGGCATTCAAGCAGAGATGTCACAAGAGAGGGCAAGGCAAACTCATGTGGCCTTCCAGAGCACCTACAACCTCAGCTATGAAGTCATTAGACCCAATGACAACCTACCCACCTTTGTCATGGACAAGGAGGCTTATGCCTTGAACAACACCTTCATGGAGGAGTGCACCCAAGTGATCTCCATATATTCTGTAGAGGCCAAGAAGCGGTCCTATGGAGTGAGGGACAAGTACAGAATGAGTGGAATGGCTATGGATCATAGCATTGGAGAATTTCAAGAGAGAGTAAGGTTTCCACCCACCTGCATTCTGATCAATCTGAATCTTGGTGGATTCACAGATGGAAAAATTTCTTGAGTCAGACCCCATCTTGTGGTTGCCTTCTGAGGTTTGGTTCAAATTCCTGGCCAGATGACTCAGGGCACTCCAACTGGCTCAAATCAGCCTGAAGGATTTGACTCCTCCAAACTTTGGAATCCTCACTGGCATTATCTGCCATTTGATTCATTGCACATCCAGCACTCCAATCATTCTAGACTATCATGTATGAGAATCCATGGCCCTTCTATAGTTCCCTCAAGTCTGTGAGCAGTATAGCATGTTCTTCTTGCTGGACTTGGACCTTCAACAAATGCCCTTACTTTCAATCATACAGCAACAAGATGATCTGGAGGTATTGAAGCTAATGGAGGCAAAGCTGAAGAAAAAGGATGGCTGACCAACATGGCCAAGACTTGCTGTCTGTGATGACCTGGAGAGATTTCCTATTAAGAACATGCCTACCTGGATGATGTTGACCAAGACCATTTGAGAACAGCCCTGGTTGATCATGAGGTCTTGGATGTGGTCCAGTGAGTTGTCTGTCCTGGAGCCCATTGTGGGCAAGTTGTTTGTGCAATTCACATGTCAACTTTGGATTCGGATAGACAATGTCTGGCTGATAGATCCTAAATACAGGCCAGAGCTGGCCTCATTGGAGGATGTAATTCAAAGTTGGTCACTGAATGATGTCTACAAGACACTTCAAGCCTGTACCTTCAAGCCATGCAATGCACACATTCCTAGGAATGCAGGATCTGGTCATTGCCGGCCCAGCTTTGGAGAAAGGATGTCTATTTTCTTCCCAGATCCCACTGATGACTCAAAGCCTACAAACAGGTCTCCTTGGATCACTTTCTAAAGCAAGCCTGGATATATACACAAATACCATCAACTGATTGAGGATTATACCACATCTGATATGTTTGAAGTGATATGTAGATCAGTTAGGTAGGATATTCTCCTTGCTTCAGATGCTGTCAGAGTCTGTGAAAGACAGTTTGAAGACCCCTGGAAAGACATGGAGGTTGGAAGAAGATAAGGTGGTGATGGTGATGAACCCAAAGTTCTACAAGATTGAAGACATAGCAAAGGAGAAAGAAACCAAACAGCCATGCAAAAAGATGAATTGAATTTTAAAGCCAAGGAACAAGTTGCAAATGGACCTCTTGGAGCATGCTGGCTATGATGAGCTTCTGGCCAACAAGGCCTTGATCATGGAGAGGCAAAGACTATGGGAGCAAAGGAAGAAAAAATCAATGAAAGCAAGAGGATGAGGCAAGGGAGTCGTCCGAGGATGAGGATTGTGAATGTTCAGATGACTGATGACTAGGCCTTACTATCCTACATATCAAAGGGTCGTCATATCTTGCATTTCAAGGAGGTTCAAAGTTGGTAAACATGCCCCGGGCTATATTTGCAGTGTGGTAGCTCACTTGCCAAAGTGAACTGCAATTCAGTTTCAGTCCAGCTATATTCACCAGAACACACAGTACACTGCCTCTGCAGCGACACTAGTATAGTAGACTGCTGACTATATTGACCAACAAGTCAGTGAACATACCCTAGACTACATTTGCAGCAAAATATAATATGATTGGGTTTGAGTTTGATGCAGTGGACCAGCTGCCATTTTCACTAGCTGACCCAGAAGAGAGTACTGTATATTGGATCATATAACACCCATGGATCATGGTATAGCACTCAGAATGATGTCAATAAATTCTTTGCTTGGTATTCCTTCTCTCTTGCTACTAGTCTCGAATGAATCAGGATGTTGTACTAGGACTGCAAGCAATGTCCCACACATGCATATGACACCCATGGAACATAATACAGTACTGGGAATCACCTCAATGAATTATATGAGCAAGTCATCTGACTCTCCCTCCTTGCCCTCCTATGAATCTCAAATACATCCAAATGAGTGCAATGAGCCCAAGCAATGATCCCCACATGTATGTGACATCCATGGACCATAGTACAGTACTTGGAATTGCCTGAATAAATTCTTTGAACAACACTCTTCCCTCCCCCCCTTCCCCTTGCTAGTTTCAAAATATGTATATTAGGATGGAGTACCAGGAGTGCAAATGATGTTCCACACATGCATATGACATCCATGGAACATGATACAGTACTTGGAATTGCCTGAATAAATTCTTTGAAAGATGTACTTCCCTCTTCTCCCTCTCCCCATACTAGTATCAAAGTACACTAGGATGGTGTACCAGGCATGCAAATGATGTTCCCAACATCTATATGACATCCATGAACCATGTTACACTACATGGAATTGCCTCAATAAATTCTTTGAACGATGTTCCTCCCTCCCCTCCTCCCCCTTGCTAGTTTCAAAATACATTAGGACAGTGTACTAGGAATGTAAATGATGTTCCCCATGTCTATATGACATCCATAGACCATGGTACAGTACTCAATATAGAGTCAATAAATTCTTTGAGTGACGCTCTTCCCTTTTCCCCCTCCCCCCTTACTTGTTTAGAATTACTTCAAGCCGGTGTACCAGGAGTGCAAACAATGTTCCCAACATCCACATAACATCCATGGAACATGTTACACCACTTGGAACTGCCTGAATAAATTCTTTGAGCAATGTACTTCCCTCTCCCCCCTCTCGCCCTACTAGTATCAAAGTACATCAAGATGGTGTACCAGGAGTGCAAATAATGTTCCCTACATGTATATGACATCCATGGACCATGCTACACTACTTGGAATCACCTGAATAAATTATTTGATCAACGCTCTCCCCTCCCCCCCCTCCTTCTCTAAGTGTCTTAAAAAAATTTCTGACCACCATTTTCTTAGAAGATTTCATGGAGACATCCCAACATATATATCAATCATCTCCCATCATCACTTGGCCCAAATTCTGATCCTCAGATTGTAATTACAATTACTCCAGACACTGTATCAACACCCATGTAACTTTACTAATGGCTCCTAACCTAGACTTCCATGTAAAAAAACAGCCCTATAATGAGTTGAGCTTGCAGTCATGTTTCTTGACTGTCTACTGTGCAATACATACATGTGTTTGCTATTATGTAATCATCATAAATTGACACACACCACACCATCACTTCCTTGTTTTCCAACGAGTCGTCAGCTATGCTTCACTTCCCATCCTACATTCATTCTATAATATTGTTATATTTCCCAATTTCAATTCCAAAGACAAACAATTGCTGTTACGAACCAGCTTCGTACCATGTTCAATCTCCCGATGCATCTCCCGATCTCATCTTCCATTCTTATTGTGGCAGATTTGTCCTATCCCTGATACTCCTATATCTTAGATCTCACCACATACATGAGGCTTCTCTTCCATTCCTCCCACATCCTCATGTTGTACTCATGGTATCCTCATGGCTGATACTTTGGACCTTTACATATTATTGTATGACAGTGCACTTACCATACTTAGTTACCCTTAGCCCTAGCACTGCCATCCTGTAACAGTATTTAGGTTAGCACTGAGCGACCTTAAGTCCTCAGTTCTTTTATATTCGATCTCTTTTGCCCAAGCATCTACAGTGATACTTGTGAAGTCAAGCAAAGCCTCTTCATAGAGCAAGCTCTACTCATCAGCTAGTGGTGGCCCTTGCGCCAGTAAACCCACAACATACCAAAGAGTACCTATATCCGTCCTCATCTCCGGATACCGGTTTGGTTTGTTTCAATATATAGGGAAGGTGTATAGTAAAATAGGGTAGTATAGAATTAGTGGGTAGTAGATGAATGGGCCAAGGGAATTGATGGTGGAAATGACTGGTGGGCCGACAAAGGGAACACCAAAGGAAATTGATTGGCCGAAGTGATTCATGGGGGAGATGACCAGTGGACCAACAAAGGAAATACTGAAGTAAATTGATTGGCTGAGGACTCTTCATGGGGGAAATGACCAGTGGGCTGACCAATGGAATACCAAGAGTATAGGGGCAGTAACAGTGCTGAGACTGGCCAGGGACATTGCCAAGACATTTCAGCCCTGCTATAGCATGTATAGGCAATTTTGCCGACGCACAGCGGCCAATGCATTGGCTACAGTAACATTTACATAGTTATTACTGGTCAGAGATGGAGCATATAGGGGTGGTAAGAGTGCCAAGACATGCTGGGGACATTGCTGAGACATATTCGGCCTGCTATGGCATGTATAAGTGATTTTGCTGACACACAGTGGCCAATGCAATGGCTACAATAACATTTACCTAGTTATTACTGGTTGGAGATACAGTGTAAAGGGGCAGTAATATTGCCGAGACATGCTGGGGACATTGCCAAGACATGTCAGCCCCACTATGGTATGTATAGGCAATTTTGCTGAAGCATGGCAGGCCGGCAGCCAATGCATTGTATAGGGGCAGTAATATTGCTGAGACATGCTGAGGACATTGCCGAGACATGCCAGCCCCACCACGGTATGTATAGGCAATTTTGCCGAGGCACAGCAGCAGCAGCTATTGCTGTGACTTGGCTTGGCTTGGCTCGGCCTGACTTTTGCCTCAACTCAGTCAGCTGGTGTAGTCAGTTCAAGCTGGGTAATGCAGGTCCTTGGTCTTCAACCGACTTTGGGTTGACTTTGTAGAATATTTGATGTATTTTATGTGCTCTGTGTACTCTACTCAGTAGCTACTAATGTATTTCACCCACAGTTGCCAGCCGGCATCTCGAACCGGTGAGCACATCTGGCAATGTCCACAAAGGTGGGGGCAACAGCAATGCAACACAAGGATGACGACAACGACACGACCATCACGATAATGCAGTTATCATGCTGTCGTTGTCACCGTCATCAGGCAAGTGGGATAGGCAAAGGTGAGGGTGAGCAATGACAACAACAACAACACGATGACCGCAATAATGCGGTTATCATGCCATTGTTGTTGCTGTCATCCGACAAGATGGGAGAGGTGAAGGTGAGCGTGAGCGACGACAACGACAACGACGCAATGGCCGTGATATCACGGTGGTCGTGTTGTTGTTGTTGTTGTTGTTGTTGCCAAGCAAGGTAAAGTGGGGCAAGGTGAGGGTGAGGGTGAGGCAAAGCAAGGGTGAGGATGACAGGGTGAGGGTGGGGCGGGAGCAACGGGGGTGAGCAAGGACGAGGACGAGGACATCCTCGTCGTTGTTGTCAGGCAAGGGGAGGGTGATGTTAGGACGACAACAACGACAACGACACGAGCACCACATTATCATGGTGTTCGTGTTGTCCTTGTCCTTGTCCTCATTGTCAGGTGAGGGTGAGGGTGAGGTGAGGATGATGACAATGACAACATGAACACCACAATAATGTGGTGTTCATGTTGTCATTCTTGTCCTCATTGTCAGGCGAGGGTGAGGGTGAGGTGACAACAACAACAACAACAACAACAAGGACACGAGCACTACAATAATGTGGTGTTCATGTTGTCCTCGTCCTCGCCGTTGTCAGGCACGGTGAAAGATCCTAAGTGCGCTTGGAGACCAAGTGAAACAGACAACCAAATGACTGGGCTGAATGTTTAAGTGGAGTGTGAGAAGAGTGTTCTCAGTCAAGTGATTGGAGTGTAAGAGACCAAGTAAACTTTGTTAGAGTCTACTGGCGTTGATTGCATGGTTTATATACTAGTACATGTATGGCTATGTAATAATTAAGTAAGCGTCGTACCATTCCTACTATTAATCCCATTGGACGATAAGGAATGATGGATGACTGAGCATAGGGGTTGGTACCTTGATGCTGATGCGTCAGGTAACAATGAGGCATATCATAATTGATGTGGCAGGAGAACGTTCCGTGATGGAAACGTGTACTGCTTCTAACCACAATCGGATCTGTGATATATTAAATAAGTGCTGTGATCGGCTGTGTCAATGTGGCAGCCAATAGGAATGTGTTCCGAGAACAGCCTTAGCATGAGGCATGATTACGTAAGCGTTTGGTCTAAAACCTTTGAGGGTTGAAGACTTGAGCGTTCTTTAAGTCATAAGGTTGGAAGAAGATAGGGGCAAGAGATGTGTTTGTAACACCAAGCACACAGGTTAGTTTTGAGGTGAGAGGTTCATCCCCAAGGGTTCTAGGGAGAGGAGTACAGAAAAGAAGGATACAGTTGACCAACCGAACCGACGCAAAGCTGGTCCGACGCTTGAAAACTAGGTCCAAAGGTAGAGAATGAAGTCCAAAGTCAATCAGACTAATCAACAGCTTGTTAAACCACGCGTGGGGACGATAAAGAGATGACACTGATGATGATGAGGGCAATGACGATGATGCGGGGTGAGGATGAGTTTTCTCGCTATGAGATGATGATGGGGAACGCAAGAGAGATCCAGAAGATGGTTATTTCATATCCTGTCACATAATTTAATAGTCCGGGCACACCCAAGACTCAACAAGATTTGAAATAAGTGAAAAGGTAGTAACGGTCATTGAAATGAATAAGTCATCAGTCCAAAACATCAATCAAACATCAAAACATAACAAATACGATTGTGACAAAGTCATCTGCGCGTGTCTGAGGTAGTCATAAGGTCAAATAAACGCTAAGTGTGAAAATTAGGTCTGTGGACTAGTGTTGCCGTGGCTGTGACTTCGGACCAACTTGAGTCATAGCCAAGTCAGTGGCTATTCCTGTTTAGCCCAGCCGCCAGCTATTCAAGTCGCCGGCTGTGGATCTTGGCTCAAGTCGGTCTAGCCGACTTCAAGCTGGCTGGAGCCAAATGCAGTAGTTGGCATGTATCTACAATAGTAACTAATGATTACTACAGTACGCAGTATTTTGGTTCTAGTACATCTGCACATGAGTCCTCACTGGCATGAAACAAACACCATTGGATTGGACCTAAGTTACAGTAAGTGCATGGAACTCAGACACCGCCACAGGTGGGGACAACACTCAGCGAATTCAACACACCCGCCCTATTTTTCTTCCTGTTGAAGTACGCTGGACACGCATCTGAGAAATTGTGGCTGAGGAAAGTGATGTTGAGGGTCGTGATGAGGTAGAGGGTCTTGTGGGAGGCACGTTTGTCCATAGGCCCAAACGAGGTGTCTCCAGGCTCACGATTGAGCCTTGGAGGGAGTGGGGGAGTGGAAAGGTTCATTGTTGTAGGCGTGTTCGAGAGTTTCGAAAAGTTTTTTGTTGCATTTGATGTTCTTGCCACTCTATGCTTGATCCTGGCGTGTACAGTGCTGGGCTGTCATGCGTGAGGGCCCGAGCAAGGTGGGTTAGCTGGTGGGATTCAATGTACTTCTTTGTCGAAAGTCGGTCTGTGTTAGCAATCAGACTTTCAAGGTTGGGGGTAAATGAGTCACCAGCTGTGAGGAAAGGATGTTGTGGAGTCAACATGGACGACTTCTGGGTAAACCGCTAGTACGGACTGCCTGCATTCAAGTCCCTCACCTTGAGTCGCAGAGCATACATCGGTTCTACACTAATCACATCTTGCATCTATCAATACATGTAACATTCTCTAAAGGGAAAATACGCATATGGAAAGTACCAAAGTCGATCGTGTCGATGGCCAAGCTGACATCAAAATTGATGTCTTGCGCAAAACGAGTCAACAGAGAGAAAGACAACGTGTTGAATCAATCTCTTCCTGGGATTCGCGAAGGCCTTATGCAAATTTTTATCAGGCACGAGCCTATCACAGGAGAACAACAAACGTACCTCTTGATGGACCATCATCGTCCATGTCCGCCAGTGTTGCCCTATGATATCTTGGTACTCATCTTGCAGTGGTGCTTTGGAGGAGCCAGCCTCATTGGCGAGTCAGATGACCCAGGCAGAGAAGGGTCATCAACATCTATTGCAACATCATGAGCCTGACCCCTTGATGACTCATGAACTGTGTGTGAATCCATCAGCACTCCGGCGTCGTCTCCTCTGCGAGGTTGAGTTGTTGACGCCTTGAAGGGCATCTATGCTGGTGAGGTCTGCCTGGAAATGACATGGTAAGTGCGTAATGTGGAAAGGTGACCATATGACACTACCTTGCCCAGACTCTAGAGTCCAGAGGGCCAAATGAAGCACACACTCAAAGGAAGAGCGTATGACAAGTGGAATAGAGAAGTGGTGGTTTGCTCAACCAGTGAAGTGAGGAGAGAAACAAGTAAATTTGACTGGAGTGCTACGACAGTCTACATAGGTTTATATACTACTGGGATTCGTTTGTACATGTTTGTGTAAGAGATAAGAGTTCATAACACCATTGGCTAGGAGTCATCATGAGTCATAAAAGTGTACACTGCCTTAAGGGCTGTGCGAGTGAGTCATAGATAAGGCGCATAGCCTTCGTGGTCATAAGGTCTGGAACTTATCCTATTGGATGATAGATCTGGAGGCTGTCCATAATGTGGCAGCCAATAGGATTGCGTTCCGAGCATACAGTGACTCCCAAAACCGTTACAATATTTAGTCCAAATGTAGTGCATGAAGTACACTGAAGGTGCCCGTGGGAATATCGCTTAGCATTAGTGAGACAAATGCTAGTATACACTCCTGGCTGTCTATAGGCGCTTGGATCATGTGATTTGACCCAGCAGCCATGGAGATATAGCCAATGTAAAACTGGAACTACATTGTAACAGTTTTGTCACTTTCATAATACTTAGTAGGATTTCAATGAAACAAATGGATTGTTGGTACTATTTGGTCCCACAAACAAAGA
>JBBPMD010000725.1:0-14964 GCA_038090095.1 Zangia roseola | reverse complement strand
TAGCAAAGTAACAGAAAAAGACAAGAAAAGGAAGAAAACATAACATTACCCCCCTACTAGCATCAAGCTACTAGTGAAGACTTAATTTAGAGACTCTGAGCGTAAGCTCCAGGACTGTCAGTGATGTTGGCATAACCAACGTCGTCGATGGGATTATCAATATGGGACAGGAATTGCGACTCAAAGTCCAATCGACGAGGGATGACAGGCAGGGGAACAGGGTGTGTGTGGCAAGAGGATTGAGAGGATGACGAGGCGGAAGGAGGGCTTGGGGCGGGGGATTGATACCTGAGGGGGCATCAGTTGGGATGATGGCCAGGGTGCCAATGGAGGCATCTACCGGGCAATCAACCTGAAAGTGGCCGAGGCAATGACAGGAGTAGTACACTTGGTTATAGCATGGATGGGAGGGGTTAAGATGGTCAGTGTGGCAATGGCCAGACCATAGCTGTTCCTGTTGTTCCATAACCTGTTTTTCTTCAGAGTTGAGAGGGGACGAAGATGTGGAGGGTGTGGCTGTGGGATGTGGGGGGGAGATGCAGTTGGTGAGCAGTAGGATCAAGTAGGGGATGAGGCGTTGTTGTGCCATTTCGATTAGGTATTGGTCCAAGTCCTCGAGGAAATCTACCATCTCAAGCTGATGCATGGTTTCAAGAAGATGTTCTCAGGTTTCGTTCCTAATGGAATGGAGGTTGGAGGCGAGGAGGGGGCCTCGTTGGGTGGAGACAAGGGAGCAGGTACATGCAGCTGGCATAAGCCATTCATTCTGGATGTATGCCTGGTATAAGGTGAAGAGGGGGGATCCCATGTCGAGGTGGGCAGAGATGGGGATGGCAAGTCGGGGGTCAGTAAGGAGATGGTGTAGGCGGTTATCTGAGTCGGTGGAGCAGGGGGTATTCACTAGGTGATGAGCAGAGGGGGGTAGATCTACAGAGAAAACGGGGTGGAAGGAGGATACGAAGGGGGAAGAGGGGCGCCAGACTTCTTCGATGATGGCATCCCAGCCTGGTTCAGCAAGGATGGAGGTAGGGGATGTTGGGGTAGATGATGGAGTAAGGGACGAGATGGTGGAGATGGACAGGAGGGAAGTGACATTGGTGGAAGAAGGGGAGGACATTTCGATGGAGATGCAGTGGATGGAAGGTTGGTTGGTGTGTTTGATGGGTTTGGGAGAGGAAGAGACTGAGGGACAACGGAGGGAGTAGAGATGTTTATAAGCGTCCAGGACATTGGGGGCATTGGACAGGTTCAACTCTGATTCCTAGGAGTCTACTTCAGCAGTGTATCCCTTCCATCAGATGAGATAGGAAGGAGATAATGGGTTGCCACAGTGACGAAGGATCTTTTCAACTTCGTATTCTTCTTCTCTTGAGATGAGGCCAGGAGGTGGGTTCAGGAAGTTCCGTCTGTGGATGGCATTTTTGTGATAGGGTGATAACAAAGAAGCATGGAACACAGGATGGATACGCCAAGTGGAGGGGAGTCAAAGTTGGTAGGAAAGGGAGATAAGACCTTTGTGATGGTAAAAGGTCCTTCACATTTTGGGGCGAATTTGGGGGAGGTGAGGTCACATTTCAGGTTGCAGGCTTCGAGCCAAACCTTATCGCCTTTGGAGAAGGATTTGAAACCACAAGTCGATTGTGATTTCATGATGTTATGGGCGAGATCATGGGCAGCAAGCACCTCGTCTCAAGTTGCAGAGAGGGATTTAAGGCATGCTTCTATGGCGGGAAGATCTGAGGAAGCTAGGGTTGTGGGGAGGGGACGGGGTTCAAACCCCATCATCAGGAAGTAGGGGGATTTGCTGGTGACAGAATGGGGGTGGTGGTTGTGCGCGAATTCAGCCATAGGGATATAGTTTGCCCAGGCAGAAGGGTTATCATGGCAGTAGATGCGAAGGTAGGTCTCAACCTCTTGGTTGATGTGTTCAGTTTCCCCATCAGTCTGGGGGTGATAGGCAGTGGATAGGGTGAGTTCATAGCCAATGAGATGAGCAAGTTCTTTGGTGAAGGAAGAGGTGAATTGGGGACCTCGATCAGAGATGATTTTGTTGTAAAGACTGAATCAGGTATAAACCTTGTGGAAAAACAAATTGGCAATGCCTTTGGCAGTCACTGTTTTCTTCATGGGACAGAGAATTACCCCCTTAGTAAGGCCATGGTCGACCACAACCAAGAGGGAATCATAACTGTCAGAGACCAGGAGATCCGTGATGAGATTGCATGAGATCTGTTGAAAAGGCCGGGTACAGGAGGAGGAGATAGGAGTAAGAGGAGGTACGGTGGGATGTGTGTTGGCTTTCATTTGCTGACAGAGGGCGCAACCCAATACAAACGAACGGACGAATTTGGTGAGGCGATGAGTTGACAAGTTTTCAAATAACCTGGGTGACCGGAGGAGGTAGAATCATGGCAATAGGAAATGATGTCATGGCGGAGGGATCCAGAAGCAGGGACATAGATGCGATTTTGATAGGATAACACACTGTCAACATATTTCCAATCGCTGAAACAGGCATGGAAAGATGCGAGGAGGCCACCATCCATGGATTGGAGGTAGTCAAGGACAAGGGGGTCAGAGGTGGAGGAAGAACAGAGTTGTTCCGTGAGATGAGTGTCGATGAGTCAGATGAATAGGGAGTCTGGAAGAAGGGTGACATCTTCATTATCTGAATCATCAAAGATGTGATCAGGATGGCAAGATAAGGCATCCAGACTGGTGAGGAGGGTGCCAGGAACGTGGGAGAAAGAAAGGTCAAAGTCAGCAAAGTCAAGGAGCCATCTGGCTGGACGATGATTAAGGTTTTGGGGTTGTCAGAAATAGGTAAGGTTTTTGTGGTTGGAGAAGACCATGATGGGGGAGGGATGTCCATGGAGATAGTGTCACCATGCTTTGGGGGATTGAATAACCGGGAGGAGTTCGCAGTCATAGATGTCGTAGTTTCATTCAGCTTGGGTAAAGGATTGAGAGAGGTATGAGCAGGGTTTCCAATCACCGTTGGAATTGGTTTGGAGGAGGATGGTGCCAGATGCATATTTGGAAGCATCGGTGGCAACCGCAAAGGGTTTGTGAGGTCGGGG
The DNA here is from genome assembly GCA_038090095.1 of Zangia roseola. Classification (NCBI taxonomy): domain Eukaryota; kingdom Fungi; phylum Basidiomycota; class Agaricomycetes; order Boletales; family Boletaceae; genus Zangia; species Zangia roseola. The sequence goes on along the minus strand of JBBPMD010000725.1, from coordinate 11,884 downwards.
AAGTGAAGGACAGGTTCGGCAAGAAAGCTGGCCTTTAGATCAAGGAAAGTGGATTGGTGGACATCAGTCCAAGACCAGGGCTGATCTTTCTTGGTGAGATCGATCAGGAGACAGGTGTGTTCGGAGAAGTGGGGAATGAATCGCCGGTAGAAGTTGGCGAATCCTAGGAAGGAATGGACATCCTTGAGTTTGGCTGGGATGGGCCAATTGGCGATTCCAGAGAGTTTGACAGGGTCCATAGTGAGTTTGCCGGGGCGAGTGACCATTCCGAGGTAGTCAACTTCCCTAGTGGCAAATTGACATTTTTCGAGTTTGAGATGAAGGTCAAGTTCCTTCATGCATTCAAGGACACGACGAGTACATTTGGTGTGGAGTTTCTCATCTGAGGAGAAGATTAAAAGGTCATCCATGTAGATGACGAGCCATCCTTCTGCGATCATATCACGGAAGGAGTCATTCATGAACCGTTGGAAGGTGGCAGGGGAATTGGTGAGACTGAAAAACATAACGGTTGGCTCAAAGAGGCCTTTGTGGGTGATGAAGGTGGGTTTCCATTGATGTCCATCTTTGATACAGATATTGTTGTATCCCCAGCGGACATTGAACTTGGTAAAGACCTGGGCATCTTTGAGTTTGTTGATGAGGTCAGAGATCAAAGGGAGAGGATATCCATCCCAAACAGTATGTTCATTCGGATAGCGGTAATCTTGACAGGGGCAAAGGGAACTGTCTTTCTTTTTTACGAAGAAGAAGGGTGATGCTTGAGGGGAGTTGGAAGGATGAATCTTTCCAGAGGCGAGGTTCTCTTTGAGGAAGGCTTCAGTAACAGCTTTCTCATTGGAGGAGAGGGGGTAAATTTTTCCAATCTTGGGGACAAAGGAGTTGTCCATGTTGATCTCATGGTCATAGGGCTGAGAGGGGGGAATGTGATCTGCTGATTGGAAAAGATGGAGGCGAAATCGGAGTATTCCAAGGGGAGAGTGGTTTTGGGTTTTGCTGCGTCTGCAGCAATGGCAAGTTTGGTGGCAGTGGTGACTTTGTTAGTGGAGGGTAGGATGCCACAGGTGAAGCAGGAACCAATCTTTCAGACTCAATTGATGTGGTAGTGATAGATTTCTCAGTGGACATTTCGTTTGCCGGAGTAGGATTCAAGGTAATCGAAAAGTTTTTCGTCGTGGACAGAGTCAAGGATAGTGATCCAAGGGGGGCATAGAGCTTGGACAGTCTGGGGTTGTAGTTTGGCCGCTTTGGCCAGGGCTTCGTTGTGGGCTACACGTTCTAAGATGTCATGGGGTGTGGGGAGAATAGGACTTTCCGGGAAGGAGAGAGAACGGGCTTTCCAGTCAATGGTGGGGTTATGGTGTTTCAGCCAGAGGAGTCCAAGGATGGCATTCTTGGTACTGCAGTGCATGACAAAGAATTTGATGTGATGGATTCATTTGTCCAGGAGACAAAGGGCAAGGGTGGTGGTGAATCAGATGGCACCCTTCTGGTTGACAGTTTTGTCAACATTGCAAACAGGGATAGGGGTGTTGAGGCAAGTTTTTGGGAAGTGATGTTTGTTGACAAGGTCCCAGTCAATGCAGTTGATATGTATCTGCACCCAAGTTGATAAGGGGAGACACATCTATGACTTTGCAAGTACTAGCTGGATCGAAAAGCTGTGAAGCAATGTGGATTGCTTTTTGAGTTGAATTGGCTAAAAGTACAAGGCTAGTATACTGTACATGGTAGAGGAGGAAACTAGCATATGTAAGTTGAGAGTGGTGGGGACGGTGTCCATGGCCATGATGTGGCACATGAGTTTCGTGGGAATGCCGAGGGAGAAATACTGCATGAGGACCTCGGCCAAGGTGATGCTGGAGATGGTGACATGGTTTTTGAATTCTGCCATGTATGTGGGCAGGTCAGAGACAGAAGTGTAATGATGAGTTGCTAACCAAGAAAGGGTGTTTCCCTTGGTGTCTTTATGTTCAAACACCTTTTTGAATTCAGCATAGAATGATATCCAGGTGCCAAAGCTGGGGGGGGAGGCAGCGAGGGCATTTTGCTGAAAGGTATCAGCCCAGGTGGAGGCAGATCCTTTGGTCATGAGAGAAAGCATGTAGGTGATTTTCTTGTTGTCGGTAGTGTATACTTCTTCATTGACGAGGAGGTAGGTGGTGACAGTGTAAAGCCAGGGTATGGCTTTGTCATAGGAGCTGTCGAAGGCTTCAGGGGTGCTGAGGCGAAGTTCAGTGGGTTTATTGTGGGACATGGAGGTGGGAGTATGAAGGGACAAAGATGGTCTGGATATGGATGGAGGTCTGAGGTTGGTCCTGAAGATTCAACCAGTGAGGGTGATTGGAGTGGGTGATGGGGGTGTGGGGACCCGGGGAATACTCAGCTGTGTAGACACTTACTGAGACAAGGTGTGATCAGTCTGATCTTTGAGATCAGCGATAGTCGCGTCGAGGGAGCTTTCGCTGGAGGACGAGTGGTGTTCGGGATCAGAGGGATCCGAGTCAATGTGTACTGTCGGGTGGGGGTTCCACTGGGCAGTGTCAAGTTGAGGGCAGTGCAATGACAGGGTGTGATGGTTGCCTACTGCGACAAAGGCAGGGCATCAAAGAGATTCTTGATCCTTTGTAACGGTAAGACCGGATAGGCTTTAATGTAGACTCAAAAGGCTTGTAGGGACTAAGGGAAGACAAGTAGGTATCAATGCTTGACAGGTGCTGATACACAAGGGTACTTTGGGGAAGTCACACTAGGGATAGTTGACTTAAGTGGATTCAAGAATGGCCAGGCAATTGAGCATATGATTGAGTGGATCAAGAATGGAGAATAAAAGAGTATCGACGGAGGTTTATATAGTGTCAGGGGATGGGCACAGACCATGACCTGATATGTCTAAGACAATAGAAAAGATGAGTCATAGCGACAAAGATCTGAAATGTGAGTCATAAGCTATGAGTCAAGATGTGAAATGAACAGAAGATGATGAGAGGATTCTGATGTAAAGTAGGTGTCCATTGGAATGGTGGAATTAGAGTGAGTCAGCAAAGATAGCGTAAGCAGGACTCATACAGCATACACATAGGCCCACAGGCAGTGTCTGTGGTTACAAGCAGTAGCAAAGTAACAGATAAAGACAAGAAAAGGAAGAAAACGTAACACAACTAGTCGCAAACAGATACCATCAATGTGAAGGATTCAACTACAATGAAACCTATGCTGCCATTGCAATGCTACCATCAGTCCATATCATACTCACAAATGCCACAAGTCGAGGTTGGGAAATCCAACAAGTCAACATTAAGAATGTGTACCTCAACACGACACTTACAGAGGACATGTACATGTGACCCCTGCCCAGCTACCTCATGCCTGAGCAAGAATGCAGTGGCATGGTATGCAAACTCAACCAATCACTCTATGGTCTCAAACAGGCTGGATTAGAATGGTATGAAACCCTATATGAACATTTCCTACAGATCAGATTCATGTACATGTCAACCAATCAAGCCATGTTCTATTACAGACTGCCCAACTTGGAAATCACCTCTATAGTCTCAGTATCAATGGACGACATGGTGCTTACCAAAAACTTGATCAAGACAATTAACTGGGTTAAGGAAAAGTTCAAAGAGAGGTTCGAGATCAGTGATCTTGGGGAAATAAAATGGTTATTAGGCTTCAAGATTGACTATGACAAAGCCACCCACTCACTAACCATGTCACAAAGCACATATGTCAACAATCTCACTGAGCTTTTTGGTGTTGCTAACACCAACACAGCCACTACCCCACTTGAACCTGGAGCTGCTCTCTCTACAGCTCAATCACCATCTATGCTGTCACAGCTTGCCAACATGCACAACATCTCATATTGTGAACTCGTTGGATCATTCACATGGACCATGCTTGGCACACATCCAGATATCACATTTGCCACATTGACTCTATCTCAATTCCTCCAGAATCCTGATGATGGTGCAATGGTGTATTATTGATCCCACTAGAGTATCATGCAAGTGAATATTAGGAATGAGCATGGGTATACTCATGGGTATCACTCAAATTTCTGAGTACATTATACAGTACCCATTTGGAGGTACATTCTTTGAGTTGGAGATTACAGCCTATATGTACATAGGTATACATCCATGAGAGATAGTTTTAAAACAAGTAGCTGTAGTGTTATAAAATATTGGATTTCACCATGATCTCATACTGTTATAATATACATGATTACATGAGTATTAATTATAATAATCCACCACATTTTACCTATTCTTTGGCTAATCCTCTTGATGAAACAGTTTATCCAAGTCAAATTCACACTTCATTGACTGTAGGATAATAATGAATTTAAAATTGGGAAAGTTCATGATAAGAGTAAGGCTTCATAGGATCTGGGATTAGTAGAAGAGCAAGGATTAGTATAAATAAATCTAGTTTAACTGACTCTCTGGCAGACTGGTCAACAAAACTAACAATACTATTCACTAGCCAACTTTAATATTTTTTTCCATGTACCCACACCCATACCCACCATGTACCCATACCCATGACCCACGTGGGTTGCCCCTACCCATGCTGATCCCTAGTGAAGATATAAATCATGTGTGCATTAAATGCCTACAGTTTCTGAGGGTCTGGTGAATGTAATTTCTTCAATACTGTCTCCAATGTCATATCCAGAGACTGTTCTGCTTGTTGGAAATACTCCAACACTGCCATCTTGATGCCTGACATACATATGATCCACACTGTCCTTTATATTTGGCATTTCCACCGGAGAGCACAGATCATTGGTAGGAAAATTGGTTGTATGTTCATGCCATTTTGTAAAGTGTAACCAAGGACTGATTAGTCTTTCATCATCAGGTATCACAATATGATTCTCCAGTTGTCCTATTTCTTGGTGTAATCTATGAATGATTCCTTGTGGATCAGTCATATCTTTGGATCTTTGGACTACTTGATTCTGAATACACCAAAAACAATGAGTTTGACCACCTGTGTTCATTTGCTAAAGTTGATAGCAAGACCAAGTAGAAGGAATGGGTAGAACATTGGAATGTTCATCCTTGAAACTTTGTATATAGAGCCACTTTGCAGATTTGGAACCCTGAAGACAATGGGTACATCCAAATCCATTATTGAAAGGATTTATACCCTCCATAGTCATGGGTGGCAAGGGTAAGTCATCAGGAATCACATTGGCATTGATGATGTCTACCAATCTGTGCTTGTCCACCATTAAACATTGGTGATTTTTTGTAATATGGGCCATGACAGAGGTAGGAGTCAAGGCCATCTGACATAGACTGCAACACATGGCTTGAAGCTCTGGATCAATGACCAGATTTATGGTGTCCAAATAAGGATGGTATAATAGACCATCAGCAGAATTGTAGGTTGCAGATAAGACAGCAGATTCCTATATATGTCAGTGGTCATAGTCTCATAATATAAGACATGTGTGACTTATATTGACTGACTTTGAGGCCTTGTGTGGTTGAAATTGTAGTCTGTTTTAAAGTAGATTAGTAAAGGTTTTAGTGCACATGTGCACTAAATGCTTACATCAGCTGATGGCTGTGTCATGTTCCCATGACTGAGTTGAACTGATAAACTTTTGAAGAGTTCAAGTTTCAAGTTATGTTTGGTAGATGGTATTGTGGGAATAAGATACCAAAAAGGGAATTTCCAAATCAAGAAGGAAGAAAAACAAGATCAATCTGTGTTGTTGGTGATTTTTATATAAACAACTTGGTTAAATATTACTCAAACTCCATTCCAAAATTGATTATGTAATGATGACATAATCATAGAACAAATATATACAAATAAATAAACATGATTTTTTTTCAAGAACACACTATTTAGATTCAATTTGGATGTCATATAAATATTTCACAGTACTTGTAAATACTTATTGCTAAAAGTATGTATACCAGGAGCTTTCCCACACTTGTATTTTATATCTTGACCTTCAACCATTATCTTTCCTTTTCAAACCCTTCTTTCATTTATATCAGTGAACAAATGGCTACAAACACAATCAATAAAACCAAGGTTTGTCTGAATTTATATCATATGATGAAAATAACACTCTTATCTCATATGATATATCAGCACAACAAAGGTTGGTTTTTTCACTCATAATCTTTTTCTCCTCAATTATAAGTCACATGTACATCAAAAAATTTTCATGTTTGTCATTCAAACAATTTCGAAAAAAAATAGAAAAGAAAATTCTGAATTATAAGGCACATGTGCCTTGTAATACATCTAAAACAACAACACATCTTTATCAACCATTCATGCTATGAATGTTCACTGCTTTCACTCTCTTTTCTATATTCATTATCTATAAAAAGTGAAAACATAAAATTATAAGGTACGTGTGCCTTATAGACCCAAGATAAACATAATATAAGGTCCAGTTTGCCTTCACTCTTCATACATGCATGCCCTTATGTTTTATGTTTACATCTGATTTATTTATTGGATTTCACTGTTTTTCACAAATATGAGTTTCCTTTGGACATAAATTTGATGTATATAGTGCACATGTGACTTGTAGGGTCCCTTCAAATCAATCACTCTCTATCCAGTCCATATGAGCTGACATATACATACTTTATAGGAATGTGACAACCAAGCTATGGATCACTTTGAGATGACCTGGAAAGTATTGAATGAGTTGCAGTTGGGCTATGGTCTTCTCTTTGTGGGCAACAATGACAATCTGGGCAATGGACCAAAGCTGCAATGACAAAACTTCAATGCTCAACTAGTGAATTAGACACACATCAATGAGATCAAAAAAATATCACAAAACAAGGCCTCACCAACCGATATGTCAATAATGCCATTCAAATTGGTGTTTTCTGTCAATATATCAAGGGAGGATTGGTGAGCAAGAAGAAAGATGTTACTTATACCAATGTGGTGGAGTGGATGATAGAAGCACATAACTTGAATATGATCATCAAGCTAATGGATGGAAATCATTGTATCACTCTGATGCAAAAGCATTATGGAGGAGCAGTTATCGCATACCATCAGCTAGAGGACACTTTACAACAAGACAAATGGCAAAAGCTCTCTGAAAAAGAATATCAAGCACATGAAAAAAGTGGTCACAGTTAGAGAAGATGCTGTTGTCTGAAGGAGTTTGGTTGGCAGAGTTCTTCAATCTAGGTAAATTGATCATTTGGTCTCAGTATACAAGGCATATGTGACTTATATGAGTATACATTAGATGCATTGTAAGCACCCAAGATGCAAACCTGATCCTCTTTACCATTTCATCTGATTGTGAACATCCAACTCTGGAGGACACAGACACACAGCTCTTTAAAAACCTCTTACATTGTCTCCATACTCCTACTGGAGAGTTGAAACCAAAGGAGATGTACAAGATGATGGTCACAGATTGGATGGAAACAAGGAGCCACAGCAACTCTCATGCTGGTTGGGTCCTTTTGTTTAAAGACCTTACCAGCCTCTTTAGATCTATAGTCACAGTCCACAGCCTGGACATACAGATATGTAATGAGTCAGACCCACCCCTCACCACTGTTGCTATTCACAGGTTTGCACAGACATGCCCTCCTCCCTCACCTCCCTCCTCCCCCCTCCCTCATCCCAAGACATCACTGACACATGGGGATACATGGGTAAGCTGGAAAATTTGGCAATGATGTCGACCATGCCACTGGCCCATATACTACAGTGGCTCAAATAAGTGTCCCAATGTTGGGGCATTTTGGAAAGATGGGACATTTGCAAGAGAACCAAAATGTATCAGCTCTAACCCTTGCAGGGTCATTGATGACCCTAACCCCTGTCATGAATATGAGCCATTAGTCATGTGATTTGGTTGGCATGGCACTGAGATATAACACTCTCAAAGTGACATGTCATTGGGACACTTATTTGAGCATGATGTTATTAGTTATTTTTTGGTGAATAACATAATATTCAGATGGATGTTGTGCTTCAATCTAGTCTTATTAAGTAACTTACATAACCCTGGGCACCATCAAGAACAGAAATACCACCCAACTAACCCTACTTCACTATAAAGTGTATTTCTACCTCTACTAGAGTGCATATTCTTTTTCTCTCTGAATCCGGCCTTTTTGCTAGGGAAATATCCTCCCAAACTGGTCTAGGGAAGTCCACTGTGGCCAGGATTATCAAATAGATTCATCCAAGCAGGGAAAATATCAAATTAGGCCCTCCCTCCAAACTTTCTCCTATTGACAAAAAGAGAGTTGTCTCTATTATTACCTGTGGCAAGGTTGAAAATGCTGCCCAGGCAGCCTTTCTCATCAATTCCACCCTCTCATCTCCTGTCTCATCCCAAACCATTCACAATGTGCCAAAGTCTGCCTCTCTAAAGGGTGTAGTCAAGAAACAAAAGTCATGTTTGTCTGTGAACCATAGCAAACATAGGCTATACTGTACTCTTGCACCAACACTGGACTGTAGAGGACTGGACCAAGGTAATTTGATCAGATGAGATCAAGATCAACAGGATTGGGTCAGATGGAAAGAGGAAAGTGGCATGAAAATCTTTGCAAGACAAAAAGATATAGAAAACAGTAAAGTTTGGAGGAGGTTCCTTGATGATTTGGGGGTGCATGGGCTAAAATAGAGTATGGATCCTTGCAGAGGTGGAAGGAAGGATGAATGCTGAGCAATATGTCTCCATTTTGGCAAGTAATCTGCTTCCTATCATGGAAAATTCTGGGATCCCTGAAAAGAACATTATCTTTTAACAAGCCAATGACTCTAAACATACCTCTAAAAGTATCCAAGAGTGGCTAGAATCTCAATGTATCAATGTCCTTGATTGGCCAACACAGTTTCCCTATTGAACATCTTTGGCAAATCCTCAAAAAGAAGCTCAATAGCTAGTAACACCACTAAGAGGGGTTTAGGAGCTTTGAGAAAGGATTGAAGTAGAATGGGGCAAGATAGAGGTTGAGGAATGTCAAATATTGATAGAAAACATGCCTAGAAGAGTAGTGACAGTGGTAAAAGCAAAGGGAGGACACACAAAATAACCAAATTACGAAACAAAAATGTTGCTCAAATAAGTGTCCCAATGACATGTCATTTTGAAATTATTATATCTCAGTGCCATGCCAACCAAATCACATGACTAAGGGCTCATATTCATGGCAGGGGTTAGGGTCATCAATGACCCTGCAAGGGCTAGAGTTGATACATTTTGGTTCTCTTGCAAATGTCCCATCTTTCCAAAATGGCCCAACATTGGGACACTTATTTGAGCCACTGTAAGAAGTACACTGCCTTTGGGTGCGGTGTGAGTGAGGCATAGATAAGAGACATAGCCTTGTTGTCGTGTGATCTGGATCATATCCCATTGGACAATAGGTCCGAAGGCTGTTCATATTGTGGCAGCCAATAGGATCTTGTTCCAAGCATAGCCTTGACATGAGGTGTAACACATGTTGGTCATGTGACCTCAAAAAGTATTGAAATGCATAAGTGTTTGATCATATGGTTCAAAGAAGATAGGGGTTTCGGACGTGTTCATAACAGTCATTACCACTCTCCCAGTTCATTTCAGGTTTGCGTGATGGCCCTGCATCACTATTCACTTGTGATGCATTATTTCGGGTGTGTCTACCATTATCCCATTTTCCCTGCCATCCGGACATAACTGAATGTGCAATTTCAAGGACCTCTGCTGCCGCGATCACATCACTTAACAAAGACTTTTCTGGATTCAATTTATCCTTCCATAGCTCGGATTGAAGCCAAGGCACAAAGTCATTCCATAATTTTATAACCTTTTCGCACTCACTGACATCTCCAATCAGGTTCCAAAGCTCGTGTAACTCGGCAACATACTTGCGCACGCCCCAACCGCACTGCCAACATTCAATTAACCGACGGCGTTGTTTCATCCGGAAATCAATAGGAAAACAGCTGTTGAACAGCTCCAAGAAAAAGTCATGCAATTTCCAGCAGTAAGGATCTCCCACAACTTTGCAGATATAGAACTCATGTGCATGTCCTGTCAGATAGTGCAAGAGCACGAATACTTGTTTACTTGGCTCAACTCACCCAGCCTCAATATATGCAGCTCCCTCCGTTAGGAAACGGTGAAAGGCACGAGAATCAGGTGATCCGTCATACTTTGTAGGTGGAATAGGTTTCAGTTTTCCATATCCTGATTTAGCCTTCTTTTTAGACTTCCATTTTTTCTGGTCTTTTCGACACTTGCGCTGACTACAACTATGGCTTTGCTGGCTATGGCAACAACCCGATCAGCGATGCTTCTGCTGCTTCTTTTCCAAAGAATCTGAGTCCGAATCAGATGAATCCGAAGACTCTGAGTCACTTGAATCACTTGGAGTCGAATCTCCAGGGCTTGTGCTATCACTCTCGCTTTCAGATGGGCTTGAAGGCTCATCTGAGTCTGATCCCAATATATCTGATCGTCGGTGGTGTCGCTCCACCCGACCAAGTGCCTTGCCAATGTAACTAGTCAGTGCAATCTGCTGCAAAGGTTCGATTACTCGTGTTCCTGACTTCCTAGGTTTCTTTTTCCTGTTTCTCAAGGCTTTGTCAATGACTTTCTTTATAGGATTATTGTCCTCATCTGAACTGGAATTGCTTGGGTTGGAATCTAGTATGGTTCCATGATAGGTTGAATCTGTCCTCTTGCTCACCATTCGAGCTTCTTTTGCCTTTTTGGCATTATGCTGCTCATTCCAATGTTGTAAAGCTACTTCTTGTAGATCAACATTTTGCTCTTGCTCATTGAGGTCTAAGTCTTCCCAATTCTTAGGGTCAACATCTTTTCCTTTGGTGTTCAAAGGGCCTTCACCCTGGGAAGTGACCGTGTCAGTCTCGTTGTGCACCATAATGTTACTCATTTGATTTCAGATCCGTTCTCTATCATTTACGGTTAAGCTGCGCTCAGCTTCTTGCACAACACTGTGTACACTAGCAATTCCTGTAGTATTTCCGCGGTTTAATACAGGTGTCTGACGCCTCTCACGCCCGCTGTGTTTTCCTAGCTGCTTGCTCACCCTGGCATCCACTGCCTCTGTTTGGTTATTCCTCTTGCATTGCACATACACAGGGTTAGTTCAAGCTGTCCCAAATACTGATTGAGAGGGTGTCTCAATGCAAGTTTGCATTCGGCTGATGGTATTCCATTTGTCCTCTTCGCCGGTCACTTCCCTAGCACTCGCAAAAGGATATTCGGGTGTGAATTGACCCAGAATGGCGAGTGGGGATTCTTCCCTAGGAATTCTGTCTATTAGGTTTGTCTCAGAGCCCTGACTCGCTCCGGTCTTGCCTGCCAAAATGGGCATTGACAGACTCACCAATGCAACATCACGATGTGATCACTCTGTGGCAGCTGGCAGTACTCCCACAGACTCATTCATTGAGTTCTGTACAGGGTGGGGACGCAGTAAGAGTGACAACTCACTTAGGGACCGGACATGTGAAACAGACACTCAAAAGCGTTGAGCGAATGTAAAGTGGAATGTGTAACAAGAGGTGCTCAAGAGGCAAGTGAATGAGGTGTAAAAACCAAGTAAACTTTGATAGAGTCTACTGGCGTTGTTTGCATGGTTTATATACAAATACATGTGTGGCTATGTAATAATTATATAAGTGTCGTACCATTCCTACTATTAATCCCATTGGACGATAAGGAATGATGGATGACTGATCATAGGGGTTGGTACCTTGATGCTGATGCGTCAGGTAACAATGAGGTATGTCATAATTGATGTGGCAGAGGGGCGTTCCTTGATGGAAATGTGTACTGCTTCTAACCACGATCAGATCTGTGATACATATTAAATAGATGCTGTTATTAGCTGTGCAA
>JBBPMD010000724.1:0-14969 GCA_038090095.1 Zangia roseola | reverse complement strand
AGACACTATGACAGACTATGAGAACTATGAAACACTATGAAACCCTGTGAGACACTATGAGACACTATGAACATGCTAAACACTATGAAAATTGTGAAACACTGTGAAACACTATGACATACTATGACACACTATGAACACTATGACAGACTGTGAGCACTATGAAAGCACTATCCATATGGACCCTCACTATGAGTACTATGACACTGTCCAGTACTGTCCAGTACTGGACAGTCTCCCCTGGTTTTGCTGATGTTTTTTCTAATCTCAATCAAATAGAATGAAAGCGCGCGAGAACTGTTCAGGAACTTAGTGAGGAGCTGAACATCGATTCAGATGAACTTGATCATACGATGCAGCACTTCCTTTATCAGCAGGAGAACATGGATGATGTGTGGGACCCAGCCACCATTCCCCTTGACGAATGCCCCCATTATGATGGGAAAATATCGGTGTATAATTCCGCAGTGGCAACTTTCTATGCCCCAAGTGACATTAGTGGTGTAAATGGCATGCACCATGAATACATTCACTTGTGTCCTTTGTGGAGGCAGGAGACTCCCCGGCATGACTGTGCATTTGTCACCACTGACCCAAATTTGGTAGGAATGCAAGGCTTGGATGTTGTACGTATTTTGGCCTTTTTCTCATTCACTGTGCATGGAAAGCGCTATCCATGTGCAGTGGTCCATTGGTTTATTCGCTCAGACGAGCCAGATCCTGACATTGGGATGTGGATTGTGTGGCCCAGCTTTAGCACTGGTACTCAACGTGACATATCCATCATCCACATTGACTCCATCTACTGCGCCGCACACCTGATCTCAATTTACGGAACCAAATTTACCCCATCCGATTCCCCAATCCGACCACATCATTCATACAGCATATTCCAGGCATTTTACATCAATAAGTTCGCTGACCATCACTCCTTTGAGATCGCGTCTTAGCAGCCTCTCGATGTGAGTGATAACACTTCTAATGCAAGTCTCTATTGAACTTATTGTTGACTTCTGACCACCAGTACACTATGCTCCTTATCACGTCCTGCTCGCAAGACTGCCAGCCACAGGGTACATCATTGTTACTCCTCCACCAGGCTATACACTGATGGTTACCCCCTGTAAGTTGATAGTAGACGTTTCTGCCATTGCAGCGGCAGCTGATCTTGCACCTGAGCAGCCTACCGAGATTCCAGGGGTCGGAAACCTTACCTTCTTCAAGCCAGGGCCCGGAGGATACCAGTCAGTATTTCGAAAAAATCTTCAAAAAGGATGGGACTGAGCTTTCAGTAGATGACACAAAGGAACACAAGATCATGTGCCTCCTGTTGAAGATCAAGAACGGCACTCCACCCCTCAGAAAGACTACTCTTCGTCAGAGCACGAGATCATGTCCAACTTCTCAAAAGCAGCCGGTCTTGGCCATATGATCTCCACCATGTGTCCCGATATTGGGCACTGATGAATACATTCACAAAATGACTGGCACCCGCGCATTCTCTGCCATTGCATCTGCTCTTGGTGGCCAGGGTCTCGCTGTCTTCCTGAAGGTGGTCAGCTTCATTATCCCCCTTATGGACCCTGAATACGCCTCTTACTATACCAAGGAGATCACTGTCATTCTCATCTGTGAATTCCAGACATCCGACGAAGAGATGAAGAAGATCGTATTAAGTGGTCAAGCAATGTGCGCTGAACCTCAGGCTACCAGCCTGTCACCATCGTCCAAGCAGTACCTCGTCATCCAAGCTGGGCTTCCCCACCCAACAAGAACCTCTTCGTGGTACCAGCCTGTCACCATCGTACAGCCGGCGGTATCCTCTCACCATCCAAGCTGGTCTTCCCCACCCAACAAGAACCCCTTCGCCGGTGTCGTCAAGTACCAGCCCATCACCATCGTACAGCCAGCGGTATCCTCTCGCCATCCAAGCTGGCCTTCCCCCCCATCCAATAGGAACCCCTCACGGCATCGTTAAGTACCAGCCCATCACCATTGTACGGCCAGTGGTATCCTCTCACCATCCAAGCTGGTCCTCCCCACCCAACAAGAACTCCTTCGTGGTGTCATCCAATACCAGCCCATCACCATCGTATGGCCAGCCATATCCTCTCGCGATCAAAGCTGGTCTTCCCCATCCAACAAGAAATCCTTCACGGCGTCATCAAGTACCAGCCCAACACCATTGTACGGCCAGCGGTATCCTCTCACAATCAAAGCTGGTCTTCCCCATCCAGCAAGAACTCCTTTGTGCCGGCGTCGTCAAGTACCAGCCCATCACCATCGTACGGCCAGCCGTATCCTCTCGCGATCAAAGCTGGTCTTCCCCATCCAACAAGAACCCCCTCACGGCGGCATCATTGAGTACCAGCCCATCACCATCGTACAGCCAGTGATATCCTCTCACGATCAAAGCTGGTCTTCCCCATCCAACAAGAACTCCTTTGCGGCGTCGTCAAGTACCAGCCCATCACCATCGTACGGCCAGCGGTATCCTCTCACCATCCAAGCTGGTCTTCCCCATCCAACAAGAACTCCTTCGCGGCGTCATCAAGTACCAGCCCATCACCATCATACAGCCAGCGGTATCCTCTCGCCGTCTAAGCTGGTCTTCCCCACCCAACAAGAACCCCCTCGCGGCGTCGTCAAGTACCAGCCCATCACCATCGTACAGCCAGTGGTATCCTCTCACCATCCAAGTCAGCTTCCTTATGGACCCTGAATACACCTCTTACTATACCAAGGAGGTCACTGTCATTCTCATCCATGAATTCCAGACATCCAACGAAGAGATGAAGAAGATTGTATTAAGTGGTCAGGCAATGTGTACTGAATCTCAGGCTACCAGCCTGTCACTGTCGTGCAACCAGCAGTACCTCGTCATCCAAGCTGGTCTTCCCCACCCAACAAGAGCCCCTTCACGGCATTGTCAAGTACCAGCCCATCACCATTGTACGGCCAGCAGTACTTCTCGCCACGATAATGCCATCCAACCGGTCTCCCACCACCCACCAAGAATCCCTTCATGGCATCATCAAGTATTCCATCACCATCGTAGACATTCAAACAAGTGTCTTCCTGCGTGTCTCCCACTGGTAGTCTAGTAACCACCCCTCAATGCGGCCAAAATTAAGACAGCACAAGTTGTTCTACGGACATGGGTAAATGAAACAGACCAAATCCAATATCCTTTGGGAGAGAGGATAAAGGACTCTTAGGTGTGTTGTGGGTTTAACGGCACAAGGGCCACCACTAGCTATTGATGATAGGCTTGCTCTATGAGAGAGGCTTGCTTAACTTCACAAGGTCACTGTAGACTTTGGGCAAAGAGATTGAGTATAAAAGAACTAAGGACTTAAGGTCCAAAGTGACTAGCTTATATACAAGTACAGGATGGCAGTGCTAGGGCTAAGTAAGGAAAGAGGCACTGTCATACAATAATACGTAAGTGTCCAAAGTATCAGCACATGTGGATACCATGAGTACAACATGAGGATGTGGAGAATAGGAGGCCTCATGTATGTGGCGAGATCTAAGATATAGGGTCAAAGATAGGAGAGATCTGCCACGATAAGAATGGAAGATGAGATCGGGAGATGCATCGGGAGATCGAGCATGGTACAAATCTGGTTTGTAACAGTAAATATCTGAGTGGCATAGATTTATTCGTCCATTCACAAGTCTTGTATAGTTACTTATGCAATTTATATACAACTTATATTACTGAGAATATATGTGGTCCCTGATTCATGCTTACTTGCTTATATTACTTGGCATTGAGATGCAAATTGAGACTTAGGATCCTTGCGGAGCTTATGTTACTTACACACTTACAGTCGTGAGAGTAAGTGCCAAAAGTAGCAATCAGCATTTTGCTAATTTCCTGATGTACAATCCTCATCAAGGCTGGCTATGATCCATTTACACCAAATGTGTATGGGAGAACACCTGTTCATCTTGCCACATCAGTAATTTTACATGTTACTAATTGTGCTAAATGTTATCTAATTTCAGCTAATTGCAACTTTTGTCATCTTTTCGTGCTCGAGCACGCTCGTGAAGCGGTCGCTTAGTTGAATTAGACAAGAAAAGATTACCAAAGCTGTAATAAGCAGCAATTAGCATAATGTAAAATTACTGATGCACTGCAGGAGGGCTCTTTAAGGTAGTGGATTATCTCCTCTCCCTTGCTGTGCCAATTCCTCCAGATATACTCTCTTTCATGTTTGACGATTGTGAGGTTCTCATCGTCAGTCACGGGCCCGCTGGCGGGTGGGAGTCAGTGACATCATTCCAGTTGACATCAATGATCTCATCACTCGTGTCCAAAGGTGCCAACGTACATCTGCAGAGTCCAGATGGAAGCACCCTCATTCACGGGGCCATACACTGGTACCCTCAGGAGCCTCAATTGTTGAGGCTGATTAAATTTTTCATCAAGGCTGGTTGTAGTCCATTTACACCAAACGCTAATGGGAAAACATCTCTTCATCTCACCAAGGTGAAAGGATACCAGACCGTGAAGAATTATCTGCTCTCCATAGACAAGCCATGCGCTCCCCCTGACACATGAGGTTCGACTGAAGCCTAACCGGCCTTTTGATGTACTACTAGTGTTTCATAGCTCTTGTTTCATGCTTGAAAAAAATCTGCTTCCCAACACCCTTGTTACTGTTCATGTTCAGTCTTGTGCGGTAGTATACAGCAATATTGCACCTCGAAAGCAAAAAACACAACATCATATCATGCCCGCCTTCCAACAAACTCCCACCAGCTCTTGACCTCCATCAGAAAACTTGCACATTACTTTATCCGGCTTTATCCGGCTTTATCCAACTATTCTGCTCAGCCAATTATCAAAACTCATTCAAAATTCTGCATGGAAGCTTTTTTTTCATTAAAATGTAGTTTAATTGAGGTATTCAATGTTTTCAAACAGAGTATGTATAGTAGTATTGTACATGATTTGTAGTTTGATAAGTAGAATAAGATGAATTAAGATTTGTGTAATTTTTCTGATGTCGCTCGGCACGTTCCCCTCCACATACCCCATCAACCCCTTCTCATCCTTGCCCATCTTCCGCCTCAGTGCCTCCACCCACAACATCGCACATTTGGCATTGTTCAACAACGGCAACCCAAAATCCACCGTGTTCCGCCGTGCGACATAGTCCTTGTCCTCCCAGCCCTTGCCACGCCCCTGCGCGAGGTTGATCACTGACTGGATCTCGTACTCGTCAAAGACCTCGTGCAGACATGTCAGGACTCATTTCATTTTCTTTCCATTCTATGTCTAGATCATTCCAGACTATGACGTCACACTGACTGATCATACAACATCACTGATAAAGCACATACATCATTATGATGTCATACAGAATGTTATAGAACATTCTACAATATTCCATTGCTTAGTCATTTCATCTCCTATGGTATATATA
This sequence comes from Zangia roseola, assembly GCA_038090095.1. Lineage (NCBI taxonomy): Eukaryota > Fungi > Basidiomycota > Agaricomycetes > Boletales > Boletaceae > Zangia > Zangia roseola. The sequence continues at coordinate 9,528 of JBBPMD010000724.1, read as the reverse complement.
AGTAGAGTAGAACACCATGTCGTTCTTTAGTTTTGGATATAGTTTTCACTTGCTGGATAGCACTTCACTTAGAAGTGTCCTAGTTGAGTTCCTTTCAAGACGGCGCTTGTCCGAGGTAGGGAAGAAGATGCGTTTGCAGGTCACACGAGGAAGGGCGGTCAGGGCGGCTTCGACGGCGGGGGAGGAGACGTAGAGTTTGAAACCGAGCGAGTGGAGGGTTTTGGCGATGAACGAAAGCTCGGGCGTTTTGGGTGAGTCGCTGATGAGCACGCCAGAACGGGGACGGGGAGGTTTAAAGCCCGTCGTAGACAGTAGTGATGCCCAATACGCGTCGTATACATCAGCACCAAATGATGCGACTTCGCCAGTGCTCGCCATTTCTGACGTGGTATCGTGAGTCGAACAAGAATGCGTAAGGACAAGTCAATATGCACTCACCGACGCCAAGGAAAGGATCAGCACCCCCCAACCGCGTCCAGGAGAACTGAGCGACCTTGATACTCGTATAGTCTCGTTTTTCCTTCATCAAATCGACCGGTTCGGGCACGTTGACACCCGTGATCGCCGCCGCCGCCGTCTCGATAAAATTGTGTCCCAATACCTTGGACACGAACGGGAACGAACGCGATGCACGCAGATTACAGTCAATAACCTTGAGCTCGTCTTCCTCGCCCACTTTGGACGCGGGCTTCTTGATCACCTGCATATTGAAAGGCCCGGAGATCTCGAATGCCTGGGCAACCCGCGACGTAATGTCCTTCAACCTATCGAGGTCGCACTCAATCAGAGTGTAGGGAGGAAGCACGAGAGTGGCGTCCCCGGAATGAACGCCAGCATTTTCGACGTGTTCGCTGATGGCATGCACGAGCAGCCGTCCCTTGTATGCGACGGCATCGACATCGATTTCCTGGGCGTTGGAGATGAACTTGGTGATGACAACAGGGTGGAGAGGCGACACCGAGGACGCAGCGGTAAGCGTGTGCGAAAGTGCCGACTCTTCGTGCACGATGTTCATCGCGGCACCAGAAAGAACGTAGGAAGGTCGCACAAGGACCGGATAGCTGTACCATTTTCAGCATTCTGCTCTGCCAATTACATGTCCTCTCGTCTGCTCACCTGACACGGTTTGCAAATTTCTTGGCAGCCTCCAGCGAGGTGACTTCGGTCCACTCGGGTTGGCCGACACCAATCGAATCAAGAACGCTCGAGAACTTGTGGCGATCCTCTGCATTATCGATCTGGGAAGGATCTGTCCCAAGAACACCGACACCGCTCTCTTTCAGACGAAGCGCAATGTTTTGCGGTAATTGGCCTGTCGACATAGCGCCTGTTAAACCAATCTTGCACCAACATGGACAAAATATGGACTGACCTCCGACACTGACAATGACACCCTTGGCGCCCTCCAATTCGTAAATGTCCATCACCCGTTCCCAACCCAATTCCTCAAAGTACAATCTATCGGCTTCATCAAAGTCTGTACTGACCGTCTCGGGGTTGTAGTTGACCATGATCGTCTTCCCCCCAACGTTTGTCCCATCCTCGTTCACTGTGTCGCCCATCTCCCGTAGCTTGCGCGCATAGGTGACGGCGCACCAGTCGAACTCCACACTACTACCGATACGATAGACACCACTGCCAAGGACCATGGTACCATGATCATCGAAGGTGACGTCATGTGCGGATGCATTGTAGGTCGTGTAGAGATAGTTGGTGTGGGCTGGGTATTCGGCCGCAAGTGTGTCGATCCGTTTGACAAACGGCGTGACGGGCGGGTCCTGCATTTCACAGAAATGCCGGACATCACCTTCGGTGGTGTTCAAGAGGGATGAAATCTGGGAGTCGGAGAACCCTTGTCCTTCGCAGTCAACATGAGAGACGGGAGAACAGCAGAAAGATTGCCCAAGGAGAAGAGGCTCCGGGAGGTGTTGACTATGTTTTCAATTTTGTAAAGGAACCACTGAAATGGGACATGAAGTATAAAACTACATAAACGAGACGTGGAGACATACCTTGTCGATCTTGGTCAAATCGTGAATCTCTTCTACGCCGTACCCGCCATTGTACATCGCGTACGCGATCGCGAACAGCCGCATGTCCGTGGGACGCCTAAGCGCTCGCTCCAACTTGCCTGTATCCTCCAACTTCTTCAATCCTCCGACCACTTCAAACCCACGCCACCTAGGATCAACCATACGAATGGCCTTTTGCAAACTCTCTTCGAATGTCCTACCAATGGCCATCACTTCACCAACACTCTTCATGGCGCTACCAACCTCGCGATTGACCTCGTTACTGAATTTGGCTAGATCCCACTTCGAAATCTTCGTCACGATGTAATCGAGGGACGGCTCGGAACAAGTAGTTGTGGTTTTCGTGACGGTGTTGGGCAGCTCGGGAAGAGTGTGACCGAGGGCAAGTTTGGCGGCGGTGTAGGCGAGGGGGTAACCCGTTGCCTTCGACGCCAACGCGGACGAACGGCTCAATCTAGAAAATGTGTGAGCAGTTATTAAAGGTAAATGATGCATACATACCGTGCGTTGACTTCGATGACACGACATTCTCTCGACTCGGGATTGAGAGCGTACTGGATATTGCACTCTCCGACGACACCAAGATGCCGGATCACCTTGATAGCTGCGCTCCACAACATGTGGTACTCGTCGTCGTTCAGTGCTTGACTGGAGGCGACGACGATCGAGTCACCCGTGTGCGTTCCCAAATGGTCGAAATTTTCCATGTTGCAACAGATGATAGTATTGTCGGCAGCGTCACGACGACCTCGCACTCGAGTTCCTTCCAGCCCTTCATACTGCGTTCAATGAGCACTTGAGGGGAAAGCGACAGAGACTTGGCGGAGAGGTCCCGCAACTCGACAGGATCATTGGCAAAGCCAGATCCCAGACCACCCAGAGTGAAAGCGGAACGAAGGATTACGGGATAACCATTTTTTTCTGCAGCTTCGAGGGCTGCATCAACACTGGACGCAGCAGTCGACTGAGCGACTGGGATGTCAATTTCTGATAGTCACGTGAGAATCCAATCAACAACCGGGCAATGACGTGCAGGCACCTTTGAGGGCTTGCACGAAGAGGTCACGATCTTCGGAAACCTCAAGAGTCCTGATAGGTGTTCCGAGAACCCTGACACCGAGGCGATCAAGGATGCCCATCTTGTCGAGAGCGATACCAACATTCAACGCACTCTGACCACCGAACGTGAGCAATATGCCATCGGGGCGTTCCTTTTCCGATACGTAGGCGACATAGTCTGCGGTAATCGGAAGGAAGTAGACCTCCGATGCCAGGTGGCAATATTTGGGTTGATAAACACCGCTTCGATTCCTTCTTCACCAAGGGCTTTCATAGCTTGAGAACCAGAGTAATCAAACTCGCCGGCCTGGCCGACGGAAAAACCACCACTGCCGACGACGACCACTTTTTTGACCTTTGGACGATCGAGTTGTGGAAGGACTTTTGCAAACAATTTTTGGGCAAATTCTGAGGGAGAATTGAGAATGTATTCGCCATCTTTTGGTACGTATGAACCAACAGCCGGTGCAGCGATCGCACGCAGAGGATTTGTGGGTGCAATGCGAGAGCGCGGGTGGGAGGTGGAGAAAAGGCGGGTAAAGCGAGGGCATTCGGCGCGTGGGGTGGTTGGGATCCTAGATGAAGAAGATGCAAACGACCTCTGCAGTTTTTTATTCGAAAAAGCAGAAGAGAGAAGACGATGAAGCTGTCAACGACTGCGAGAGAGACAAAAAGGACTTTGACTGACTCGATATACGAGCACGAAGCTCCTCTCCGAAACGATGTGGTCTCCTGTTGACGCATCGCGCGTGTCTGTTGGTGTCGGGGCGGGCGTACGCGGAGGAAGAGTCCCGCTCGAATTCGAGTCTCGCACACATTCACAGGATTACTCCGCTTATCACTAGATCTCACTGCTGTGGCCCACAATCCTCGTTTTCGTTCCACGACCATCACGAATCCATGGAATCTGCCCGGAGAACCCTGCGCTCAGTCGTCCATAGGACGCAACAAGTACGAAATGCCATATCCCTGTATTCTGACGCCAGAAATATCAGACGAGTCGGACAATACTCTCTCATTCGCCTCGAATTCCAGTTCAAAAAAATCGCCGACGCTTCTCAAGCCATCCTAGAAATCCTTAACAACCCACCGCTTCTTGACGACTATGTGCACCGTGACGGCGACTCCTTTGTTGACTGGCTGTCCGGTGACGAACCGGAGGCTTGTTTGAAGACGCTGAGCGAGATGGAAGAGCTCCTTGGCACCTTGGACGTCGACCGTCGAGACCAGGTGCCCTCCGAGTCCAGATCTAATGAGGAAGAAGAGTGTATCAGTACAACTATCCGGTTGTTCTATGACTGCACAGGCCCCTTCGACTTCTTGCTCAATTTCGATGGGTGGTGGGTGTTGCATGTCTGAAAGGATATCGTGCGTGACAGCCATATTTATACAGGAACCATGATAATGCTGTCCTTTTGAGAGTAGAGTGGGTGTCGTCGGTTGGCTGCAAGACGATATAACTAACCGTTAAATGTCTAGGGAAGAACGCGGTCGAAGCCACGCTCGACCTCAATTCACCCAACCCAACGATTTCGTGACGGAAAACGAGAACAATGAAATCATTCGTGCGTCCAACTGTTCTACTGCGATACGAATGGTCTCACAATCGTACGCACCTAGTTGAGAAAATAAGAAAGGTATCAAACCAGCTCAGTACGTTGGACAACTTGCGAAAACATCGACAAGCGTCATCGCTACGTCGATCCGGTACATGCGAATGGTTACTTGCTACGGATGCATATAGATCATGGAAGGACGGGGAGATTTCCTTCTTGTGGCTGAGAGGGAAAGGTAGTTTTCCTTTGTAGAGGCTGGGAGTTCGTTGCCACTAACACCCTTTGATCACAGCCGGCGCTGGAAAAACCATTTTAGCGTACGTGTACTCTCTGTATCATCAAAGAGAGGACCTCAATCAACCTATAGTTCCTCGATCATCAATGACCTTAAGGACGCGAAGAATGATGGCGAAATTTTGATCTACTTCTATTGTGATTTTCGAGCGAGCTCGTTTACCAGCGCCGTTGAAGTCATGCGATCTCTGCTTTCCCAGTTGATGAAATGTCTCTGCGATAATATGGTCAACCCTGACGATCTATACAAGCTATTCAAGGAGAACGAGGGTCGCTCTGATGCGTTCTACAATACGGGGGGTCTATCGCGTTATTTGTCCAGCGTCGCAAGGTTATGTTCGCGAAAACCATTCATTGTCATCGATGCAGCCGACGAGTGTAAAGGGCCTGAAATTCTTCTGGAAGCGCTCATGACGATCAAAGAAGACGCGAGAATATTCGTCACTTGTCGACCTCTGCAGAACATCCTCGATACCCTTCGCCCTCTCCCCTACATATCACTGGACAAAATGACTGCCGAATTGTCGGCCGACATCCATCTCTACGTTACAATGGAGCTCAATGCGCGTCATCAACTGAGGGCACTCGATGAGAGGCTGAAGGAGGAAATACGGTCTAAGCTATGTGAAAAGGCGGACGGCATGTAATGCACTTCTATCTCTTTTCTCTCTGATTAGACTAACGGTCGGGTAAAAGGTTCCGCTGGGTACAGTGCCAGATGGATATGCTTGAGGAATGTGCCTCGACTTCGGATATTCAGAAGGCGCTGCAGAGCCTGCCAGAAGGACTGGAAGAGACATACAGAAGAATTCTCATCGCAATAGACAGGCGACCGTTTGAGGCTTGCCTAGCGCGGCGTGCATTAGCATGGCTCGTTGCTGCACTGCGACCCATGCGGATGTGCGAGCTCCGCGAGGCAATCATGATTAATCCCACCTATCAAGCGCTGGACCCCTTTATGATACAGGAAGACCCCTGGCAGAAAAAAGAGGCAAATCTATTGGCGGTGTGCAGGAGTCTTGTGGTACACCAGACAGAGACCGACATCATCACTCTCTCTCATATGAGCGTCAAGGTAATTATGTTTTTCTAGTAGCAAGTCGGTAGCTTACCGGTTTTTCCTGTAGGAGTACCTCACTGGAGAGCTTGTTTCCACCAAACTACCAGAATACCGCATTATCTTGACAGACGCCCACGAGCGTCTGGCTAGGGGGTGCATGGCATACACTGCATTCTGCCTCGAGGAGATGAAGGAACACACCCTCAAACCGAAAGACGACTTTACCTTTTCAACGTTCTGTCAATCTCACCCACTCTTAGGATACGTGCTAGCCGATGGTTTCCGCCACCTCGCTCATCTCGGAGCACGTAATGCGGGGATTCTTGAAGACATGAAAACTCTTGACGCGCTGACCCAGCGATACCCCCGTGAATGGGATCACATGTGCGATTGGGTTCGGTCAACTCGTTCTGGAACTCCATGGCCAACTTCGGAGCATGATTTTGCCTTTTATATCCTTGTTGTTTTCGCGTCCGACACACTCCTTCGAACAATTCTCCATCAGACCAGGCTTACACCAAAGCCAGGGACAAGTCCCTTAGTATATGCTGCGCATTTCGGCCTGGTGGAACATGCTAGAATCCTGATTTCGCAGGGCACCAATGTCGACCAACCTGGTCTACTTGTCGACGGACTCGCGAGCAGTTGCTCGGACAATACGAATATGCATACCAACGAGTCAGACAAAGACGGGGTGGATCTCCCTGACCTGCGTGCAGCTAATGTTGCAACCCCACATGCAACTCCCCTGGAGGTTGCTGTTCGCAACTGGGACGCAAAAATGGTCGATCTATTCATGGAAAGGAGTACTGTACCGCCTGGGATGCTCTGCCGCGTGCTCGCGGAACAACCCCACGAATTCCCGCTTTACATCATACACCGTATGCTGAATACTACTGAATTTCCCAAGTGGGCAGCAACTACTACCTGGGATAATCGACGACTACTGGAAGCCCTTGTCGACCATACGGAAGACTCGGACCATGCGCAGCTTGAGAGTAGAGAGGAACTGGTGCTTGCCATAAAGAGGCTCGTCGAGTTCGGCTTGGGCATACCTTTTTTCCTCCTTGCATTGGAAAAGGGGAGTTTTCCCGTTGTTAGAATCATGTTCTCAATCAACGAATTGTCGAATTTGGAAATGTCATCGGCGTCGCGCACTCTCCGAGTCGGTGGGTCAATATACTTGAATTGCACCGCCAATTTGTTGATACACGTTGCAGACATTGCGGATGCTGTGGCAGACAATGGAGATACTCCACTGCATATAGCCATGAAATTAATGGACGAGAAGAGATGCCTCGAAATGACAACTCTCCTTGTCGGGGGTGGCTGCAACCCTTCCCTACTCGACGCCGAGGACAAACCACCGATCCACATGGCAGTCGCGCGAGGCTTCATCTGTGTTGTGGCGTACCTTCTCTCACAGAGTGCAACGCTTCCATCGAGGATCCTGTTTACTGCCTTACAGGTTACACCTCCGAAGCGAGTCGAGATGATTCGCTTGCTTACAAGTCATGGAGCCAACGTACATACTCGAAATTCCAGCAATGACGACACTCTGTTGCATGCCGCAGTGCGGTCCCCTTCCAGGTCCGTTTGCTTGCAAGTCGCAGAAACGCTCATAGATGCAGGTTGCGACCACTCGACGCGTAATCTACACGGCGAAGTACCACTTCACATCGCAGCAAATCAAGGATATTACGAAGTCGCCAATTATTTACTGTCATTCACACCTCCAGATATCTTCTTATCGCTTCCCAACGTGTCGATGGGGTCATTGGTCTCCAACTTGTTCATTGGCAGAACGAGCGGGCCACGTTCTGGGAAGAAGGACGAGGTGCTGCGTGCCGTCACTTCACTTATGTACAATGAAGATCGATGCTTGGAGCTAGCAAAGTTCTTTATGAGCGTTGCTGATAGTTCCAACGGGTGCAGTCTTGGTACTGCAATCCTGCTCGAGATCGCCGTAGAACGAAGATTTACTCACGTCGTGGAATATCTGGTTGACCATGGGATTGATGTCAACCAGCTGGCGTCCGATGGAGACAGTATACTACACGTTGCGGTCAGATCATCACCTGTAACTTCCTGTCTGGACAAAATCATTCAAATCCTCGTGTCAGCTGGGTGTAACTTATCTACACCAGATGCAGACGGGAAAACACCTCTCCATATTGCCGTTGCGCGGGGGCTCTGCACAGTGGTGGATTATTTGCTCCCGCAATACGTGCCAGTTCCTCCAGACATACTTTCTTCGGCATTCGACGACTCATGGAGATATGCCTCTAACGATTGCCAGTGGGAACTAGCATGCATATCAATGATCTCGTTACTCGTGTCCAAAGGTGCCGACGTACAATTACGAAGTCCCGATGGAGGCACCCTCATCCACAGCGCCATAGAGTCACAGTGCTATTCAGCTCACCAACCGTTGGAGATGATTACAATGCTTGTCAAGGCTGGCTGTGATCCATCTGCACCAAATACTTGTGGGAAAACACCTCTTCATCTTGCCGCTGCACGAGGACTCAGTGGGGTGGTGGATTACCTGCTCTCCCAAAGCGTGCTAATTCCTCCGGATATACTCTCTTTCATGTTTGAGGATAGTCAAACATTCAACTTCGCCCTCGAGCTAGCCTCAGCTCGGGACTCGGACCCATTCGGAACGATAATCTCATCACTCGTGTCCAAAGGTGCCGATGTACAATTACAAAGTGCCAATGGAGGTACCCTCATCCACGGTGCTGTGCAGTTCTACTCTGCTTACCAACCGTTGAAGATGATTAAAATCTTTGTCGAGGCTGGCTGTGATCCATCTACACCCAATGCACATGGGAAAACACCTCTTCATCTTGCCACTGCACAAGGGCTCGTTGGGGTGGTGGATTATCTCCTCTCCCTAGCCGTGCCAATTCCTCCAGATATACTCTCTTTTATGTTTGACCATACCGAGGTTACCTTGGACGATCGCCGGTTGGGGCCATTAGAGTTGAGATCAATGATCTCGTCGCTCGTGTCCAAAGGTGCCGACGTACACTTGCGGAGTCCAGACGGAAGCACCCTGATCCACGGGGCTATACAATGGTACCCTGTGCATCGGTCGTTGGAGGTGATCAAGATTTTCGTCAAGGCTGGTTGTAGTCCATTTACACCAAGCGATGACGGAGAAACACCTCTCCATCTTGCCGAGGCGCAGGGATTCCAGACCGTGAAGAATTATCTACTCTCCATAGACAAGCCACGCACTCTCCCCGAGACACGGGGGTTCATTGAAGCCTGACTGTACTACTAGTGTATCATATCTCCTGTTTGAAAAAGATCTGACGGTCGTTATCATCGCACATCCGTTCACGTTTCACTGTTTGGTAGTATACAGCAATATTGCACCTCGAAAGCAAATAACACGACACCATATCACGCCCGTCGTCCAACAAACTCCCGCCAGCTCTTGACCTCGCTCGGCACGTTCCCCTCCACATACCCCATCAACCCCTTCCCATCCTTGCCCATCTTCCGCCTTAGCGCT
>JBBPMD010000723.1:0-14992 GCA_038090095.1 Zangia roseola | reverse complement strand
CATAAGATATGAGTCAACATGCGGAAGGAACGGAAGATGACAAAAGGAATCTGACGTAAAGTATGTGTCCATCGGATCCGGATCAATGGAATTAAAGTGAGTCAGTGAGGATGGCGTAAGCGGGACTCGTACAGCATATGCGTGAGCCCGAAGGCAGTGTCTGTAGTTACAAGCAAACGTGAAGTAACCGATAAAGACGAAGAAAGAAAGAAAATGTAACATTACCCCCCTACTAGCGTCAAGCTACTAGTGAAGACTTAAGTTAGAGACTCCTAGAGTAAGCTCCAGGACTGCCAGTGATGTTGGCATAACCGACATCGTCGATGGGGTCATCGACGGGGGATGGGGATCGCGACTCAAAGTCCGATCGACGAGGGATAATAGACGGGGGAACTGGGTGTGTGCGGCGAGAGGATCGAGAGGATGTATGGGAGCATTGAGATAATGATGACGAGGAGGAGGAAGGGGTAGGAGCAGGGGATTGATATCCGAGGGGGCAGCGGGCGGGCCGATGGCCAGGGTACCACCGGAGGCATCTACCGCATTGGTAGGCAGGGCAATCGACCTGAAAGTGGCCGAGACGGTGACAGGAATAACACGCTTGGTTATAGCATGGGTGGGACGGGGAGAGGTGGTCAGTGTGTCGTCGACCAGTCCATAGCTGTTCCTGTTGTTCCATGACGCATTCTTCCTCCAAGTTAAGAGGGGAGGAGGAGGCCGAGGGTGTAGTAGCGGGGTGTGGGGGCAAGATACGATTGGCGAGCGGTAGGATGGGGTAGGGAATAAGACACTGTTGCGCCATCTCGATGAGGTATCGGTCGAGGTCTTCTAAGAAATCGAGCATCTCGAGCTGATGCATGGTCTCGAGGAGATGTTCACGGGTTTCGTTCCGAATAGAACGAAGGTTGGATGCGAGTAGGGGTCCTCGTTGGGTAGAGACGAGGGAGCAAGTGCGCGCAGCTGGCATAAGCCTTTCATTCTGGATATAGGCCTGGTAAAGGGCGAAGAGGGGGGAGCCCATATCGAGGTGAGCGGAGATGGGTATGGCGAGTCGGGGGTCAGTGAGGAGGTGGTGGAGTCGGTTGTCGGAGTTGGTGGTACAGGGGGAGTCTACTAGGCGATGAGCTGAGGGGGGTAGGTCTACAGAGAAAACAGGGCGGAAGGAAGGGACGAAAGGAGAAGAGGGACGCCATACTTCTTCGATGGCAGTATCCCAGCCTGGTTCGGCGAGGACGGAAGTGGGAGAGGCGGGAGAGGACGACGGAGTGAGGGAGGAGACAGTGGAAATGGACGGGGTGTCAGAGAGGCGGGCGAGGAGAGAGGTGACGTTGGTGGTGGAGAGGGTAGACATGTTGGTAGAGACGAGGCGAATGGTTGGGTTGTTGGTGCGTTTGGTATGTTTGGGGGATGAAGAGACTGAGGGACGAACGAGGGAGTGGAGGCGTTTATAAGTGTTTAGGACGTCGGAAGCATTGGCTAGGTTTGACTCAGTTTCCCACGAGTCTTCTTCGGCAGTATATCCCTTCCATCGGATCAGATAGGAACGAGATAACGGGTTACCATGGTGACGAAGGATTTTCTCGACTTCATATTCTTCTTGTCCCGAAATGAGATCTGGGAGTGGGTTTGGGAAGTTCCATCCATGGACGGCGTTCTCATGATAGGGCGATAATAGGGAAGCATGGAACACGGGGTGGATGCGCCATGTGGAGGGAAGGCGGAGTTGGTAAGAGAGAGGGGATAAGACCTTCGTGATGGTAAAAGGTCCTTCGCATTTCGGGGCGAATTTCGGAGAAGTGAGGTCACGTTTCAGGTTACGGGCTTCCAGCCACACCTTATCGCCTTTGGAAAAGGGTGTGAAACCATGAGTGGATCGTGATTTCATGACGTTGCGGGCAAGATCGTGAGCGGCAAGAGCTTCGTCGTGAGCAGCGGAGAGGGATTTGAGGCGAGCTTCTACGGCGGGGAGATCCGAGGAAGCTAGGGTTGTGGGGAGAGGACAGGGTTCAAAGCCCATCATCAGGAAGAACGGAGATTTGCCGGTGACGGAATGAGGGCGGTGATTATGAGCGAATTCAGCCATGGGAATATAGTTGGCCCATGCGGAGGGGTTGTCATGGCAATAGATACGGAGGTAAGTCTCAACTTCTTGGTTGACGCGTTCCGTTTCACCATCGGTTTGGGGGTGGTAAGCGGTGGAGAGGGCAAGCTTGTAACCAATAAGGTGGGCAAGTTCCTTGGCAAAGGCGGAAGCGAATTGTGGTCCGCGATCTGAGATGATCTTGTCATAAAGACCAAATCGGGTGTAGACTTTGTGGAAAAATATATTGGCGATACCTTCGGCGGTTACCGTTTTCTTGGTGGGACAGAGAATTACCCCCTTAGTAAGGCCATGGTTGACCACGACCAAAAGGGAATCAAATCCATTGGATACGGGGAGGTCAGTGATGAGGTCACAGGAAACCTGTTGGAAGGGGCGGGTGCAGGAGGAGGGAATCGGGGTGAGAGGGGGTATGGTGGGGTGAGTGTTGGCCTTCATCTGTTGACAAAGGGCGCAACCGGAGACAAAGGAACGGACATATTTAGCAAGTCCGGGCCACCAAAAATCAGCGGCAACAAGCTGACGGGTTTTCAAATAACTGGGATGTCTGGCGGAGGTAGAGTCATGACAACAAGAAACTATGTCATGGCAGAGAGTGCCGGAGGAGGGGACATAGATGCGATCTTGATAGGATAACACGCCGTCGACGTATTTCCAATCGCTGAAACGTGCACGGAAGGAGGCGGGGAGACCACCATCCATAGATTGGAGGTAGTCGAGGACGAGAGGGTCGGAGGTGGAAGAGGAACGGAGTTGTTCAGTAAGGTGTGTGTCGATGAGACGGATGAAGAGGGAATCGGGAAGGAGAGTAACATCTTCGTTATCGGATTCGTCGAAGATGTGATCAGGGCGTCGGGAGAGGGCGTCTGGACCGGTGAGGAGAGATCCGGGGACATGGGAAAAAGAAAGGTCGAAGTCAGCCAAATCAAGAAGCCAACGGGCTTGGCGACGGTTAAGGTTTTGGGGTTGCCGGAAGTATGTGAGATTTTTGTGGTCGGAAAAGACCGTGACGGGGATGGGGTGTCCGTGAAGATAGTGTCTCCATGCTTTGAGGGATCGGATGACCGCAAGGAGTTCGCGATCATAGACATCGTAGTTCCACTCAGCTTGAGCGAATGACTGTGAGAGATAAGAGCAGGGTTTCCAATCGCCATTGGAGTCGGTTTGGAGGAGGATACCACCGGACGCATATTTGGAAGCGTCGGTAGCGATAGCAAAAGGTTTGGTGAGATCAGGGAAGCGGAGAACGGGTTCAGCGAGGAAGGTGGCTTTGAGATCGAGGAAGGCGGACTGGTGGGTATCAGTCCAGGACCAGGGTTGATCTTTCTTGGTGAGATCGATCAGGGGGCGGGCGCATTCGGAGAAATGGGGGATAAATTACTGATAGAAGTTGGCAAAGCTGAGGAAAGAGCGGACGTCCTTGAGTTTGGCTGGGATGGGCCAATCAGTGATGCCGGAAAGTTTTACGGGGTCCATGGCGAGTTCGCCTGGTTGGGCGATCATTCCAAGGTAGTCAACTTCTTTGGCGGCGAAGTGACATTTTTCGAGTTTGAGGTGAAGGTCGAGTTCCTTCATGCGTTCGAGGACACGACGAGTATGCTCGGTGTGGAGTTTTTTGTCGGGGGAGAAGATCAAGAGATCGTCCATGTAGACGATGAGCCATCCTTCTGCAATCATGTCGCAGAAGGAGTCATTCATGAATCGCTGAAACGTGGCGGGGGAGTTGGTAAGACCGAAGAACATGATGGTTGGTTCGAAGAGGCCTTTGTGGGTGATAAAGGCCGCCTTCCATTGATGTCCGTCCTTGATGCAAACATTGTTGTAACCCCAACGAACATCAAACTTGGTAAAGACTTGGGCGTCTTTAAGTTTGTCGACAAGGTCAGAGATCAGGGGGAGGGGGTATCCATCTCGAATGGTATGTTCGTTCAGGTATCGATAGTCCTGACAAGGTCGGAGGGAGCCATCCTTTTTCTTGACGAAGAAGAATGGAGAGGCCTGGGGGGAGTTCGAGGGACAGATTTTCCCTGAGGCGAGATTTTCTTCGAGGAAGGCTTCAGTAACAGCCTTTTCGTCAGATGAGAGGGGGTAAATTTTCCCGATTTTGGGAACGAAGGAGTCGTCCACATTGATTTCATGGTCGTAGGGACGAGAGGGGGGGATATGGTCTGCCGATTCTTTAGAGAAGACAGAGGCGAAGTCGGAGTATTCCAAGGGGAGGATGGTCTTTGGTTTAGCCGCATCCGCGGCGATGGCGAGTTCAGTGGTGGTGGTAACTTTGTTGGTGGAGGGAAGGATGCCACAAGTGAAGCGAGAACCAATTTTTCTGACTCGGTTGATACGGTAGTGGTAGATTTCTCGGTGGACGTTGCGTTCTCCCGAGTAGGATTCGAGGTAGTCAAAGAGTTTTTCGTCATGAATGGAGTCGACGATAGCAATTCGAGGGGGACGAAGGGTTTGGATGACCTGTGGTTGGAGTTTGGCTGCCTTGGCTAATGCTTCGTTACGTGCGACACATTCTAAGACATTGGGGGGTGTGGGGAAGACGGGGGTTTCAGGGAAGGAGAGGGAATGGGCTTTCCAGTCGATGATAGGGTTATGGCTTTTAAGCCAAGGTAGTCTGAGGATGGCGTTCTCGGTGCCACAGTGCATGACAAAGAACTTCACATGGTGGATTTGTTTGTCAGGGAGGCGAAGGGTGAGGGTTGTGGTGAACCGGATGGCGCCTTTTCGATTGACAGTTTCGTCAACGTTACGGACAGGAATGGGGATGTCGAGACGGGTTTTTGGGAAGCGATGTTTGTTGACAAAGTCCCAATCGATGCAGTTGATATCCGCACTGGAATCAATGAGGGGGGAAACATCTACGACTTTGCGAGTACTAGCCGGGTCGAAAAGCTGAGAAGCGATGTGGATTGCTTTCCGAGTTGAATCGGCTAAAAGTACAGGGCTAGTATACACGGTGGAGGAGGAAACTGGCATAGGATCAGTTCCTCGTTTCAAAAACCCGGAAATACCCGTTTAACTGCGGGTGTTTCTTCTTCTTCATCATCGTCCTCAACTTCTATTAAGGCTGGGACTACTTCAACGGGGGTGGCGGTCTTCTTGACCTTCTTGGCAGGCTTCTTGGTGGAGGTCGAGGCAAACTTAGGACAATTGGTGGCGTGGTGGCCAGGTTCGCGGCAGCGGAGGCAGAGGTTGTTTTTGAAGCAGCGATCTCGCTCTTCAGAAGTAAGCTTTGGAATGCGGACGGCATCCACGTCCATGGCGTCAGGGTCTCGTTCCTTTTTGGCTGAGGGGTACGAGGTAAGGAATGGGGTAGTGGGTTTCTTGGTTCAACCAGCAAGGTCATTGGTGCAGTCCCATTGCGTTTTGAAATGGATGGCTTTCTCGTACCATAGGTTGAGAGTGGTGGGAACAGTGTCCATGGCCATGATGCGGCGCATGAGTTTCGTGGGGATGCCGAGGGAGAAGTACTGTATGAGGACCTCGGCCGAGGTAACGCCGGAGATGGTGACGTGGTTTTTGAATTCTGCCACATATGAAGGCAGATCAGAGACTGAGGAGCAACGGTGAGTTGCGAGCCAAGAGAGAGCGTTTCCCTTGGTGTCCTTGTGTTCGAACGCCTTCTTAAATTCGGCGTAGAACAATACCCAGGTGCCGAAGCTGGGGGGGGATGTGGAGAGGGCGTTTTGTCGGAAGGTGTCAGCCCAGGTGGAGGCGGACCCTTTGGTCATGAAAGAAAGCGCATAGGCGATCTTCTTGGTGTCTGTGGTGTACACATCCTCATTGACGAGGAGGTAGGTGGTGACGGAATAAAGCCAAGGGATGGCTTTGTCGTAAGAACCGTCAAAGGCTTCTGGGGTACCGAGATGGAGTTCGGTGGGTTTGCTGTGGGACATGGTGGTGGGTGTACGAAGGGAGGTCGATGGTCCGGGTAGGGACGTGGGTCCGGGGTTGGTTCCGAAGATACGGCCGGTGAGGGCGATCGGAGTGGGCGATGGAGGTGTGGGGACACGTGGGATACTCAGCTGTGCGGAGAGCTGCTGAGACAAGGTGCGATCAGTCTGATCTTCGAGATCAGCGATAGTCACGTCGAGGGAACTCTCGCTGGAGGGCGAGTGGTGTTCAGGATCGGATGGATCCGAGTCGATGTGTACTGTCGGGCGGGGATTCCACTGGGCAGTGTCGAGTCGAGGGCGGTGTGACGACAGGGTGTAATGGTTGCCTACTGCGACAAAGGCAGGGCGTCAAAGAGATTCTTGATCCTTTGTTACGATAAGACCGGGTAGGCCTTAGCATAGACTCAAAAGGCTCGTAGAGGCTGAGGAGTCACGAGGAGGTAGGAACGCTTGACAGGCGTTACTACACACGAGGATACTTGGGAAGTCGCACTAGAGGTAGTTGACTTAGGGTGATCCGAGAGTGGCCAGGCAATCGAGCATATGATTGAGTGGATCAAGAATGAGGAATACATGGGTTATATCGAAGGTTTAAATAGTGTCAGGGTCAGGGCACGGACCATGACTTGATATATCCGAGACAATAAGAAAAGTGAGTCATAGTGACGAAGGTCAGAAATGTGAGTCATAAGCTATGAGTCAACATGCGGAAGGAACGGAAGATGACAAAAGGAATCTGACGTAAAGTATGTGTCCATCGGATCCGGATCAATGGAATTAAAGTGAGTCAGTGAGGATGGCGTAAGCAGGACTCGTACAGCATACGCGTGAGCCCGAAGGCAGTGTCTGTAGTTACAAGCAAACGTGAAGTAACCAATAAAGACGAAGAAAGAAAGAAAACGTAACAGCCTGACCGATGCGCTCCCAAGATGACTTAGGGGAATATCAGCGCAAGTTCACCAAGATCGCGGCTCACCTCATCAATAATCACAAGATCTCCGAGACGGAGAGAAACATATTCTTCATGAAGGGTATACCAACGTTCGTTCGGACAAAGGTTCTGGAGCGCTTGGCTATTACGAAGTCAGACCTCCATCCAGACAATCCTTATCCGATGAACGAGACGGTAACTGCAGCTAAGTTTCTTCTAACCGGTTCAGCATTGCATAATGGTCCTCCGGACTACAATTCGCCTTCTCCTACAGCACCCCAGACCGCGCAAGTGCAATGGTCTTATCGCCTGTCACGCACACCCCCGCCGCAAAGTCAACCTGTCAAACAGGAGACTAATATTGCTACTACACGTCCGCCTCTGGACTGTCATTATTGCGGTGCGCTTGGGCATGGTATAAACAACTGTCCCAGGTGCCGGGAGGATCTCGCGGCTGGTAAGATCGTTCGTGGAACTGATAACTGCTTGTGTATGCCGGATGGTTCGCATATTCTGCGCCTACCTGGATGCACTTGTATGCAAGAATCAGTGGAGCACATTCTTGCTTCGCAGAACCAGTCCTCTTCGATTGCTGCTACTTCATCTTCGTCGTCTTTTGTCTGTGACCCGCCCCCACATCTTACCGCGGGGATTCTTTCTTTAACTCACGACGAGACTCCGACTATCCTAGACATCGATCCATCCACATTTTTGACGACGGCTTCGGATTTAGGCGATTGGGATGACTATGAGTCGCCTCAGTCGGACATGCCAGATTTTCAACCTTACATCGCACAAGCTTGGACTTCTTTCCAAGCGGATAAAGCTTCAAAGAACGGTAAGGGCAAGTGAGTCTGTTTTGATGAGGTACATATGCCTCCTCACAAGCCCGCCGTGAGTCTGCGCGCCGCTACCGTAGCTGATGCGGAGGAGGAGATTATATCTCCTGCCATTCAGGCGTCCGTGTCCTCCTCTGCGCCTACGGGCATTTCTATGTCCGCTTCTTCAGCGGTTCCTTCGTCATCCGTTGTACCTAACCACGCACTGCGTCTTGCGACCCCGTGACCTCCTACTCCAGTTCCTAGCGCAGCAGGACCAGCAATTAATCTACCTACCCCTGTTGCTTCGAAACCTGATTCTTCTACCCACATTAATCCTGCTGATCCCCTCACGACCTATGTTCCAACTTCCCAATACAGGTATACGCATGCGCTAGACGACGAGACCGCTCCCAAGCGTGTACTCGATCGAGTTCTGGAGGCCACTATCCCTGTGCCTGTGAAAGAGCTCTTCACCGTTGCCCCAGATTTCCGCAAACAATTCCGCGAACTCACCGCAGTTAAACGAGTATCCACTAACCTTGTGCAGGTAAACCAGATGTCCGGTGTGGCAGAGGTTAACAAACTCTCCGGACGTGATCCATGTGCGGTGGAGCGTGAATTTGGGAACTGTATCCTTAGAAATGAGGACGGTATAATAGTAGCCCACCACTCCCTGCCATTGCGGTCTCTTGAGGCCAAGGTGTTGGGAACCGACCAGACGCTGTCATGCGTGCTGGATTCAGGTTCAGAAATCATTGTGATGCCGCGACGTGTTTGGGAACAGATCGGTCTTCCATGCCGTCCGGACCATGTCTGTTACGAACGCACTTCGTACCGTGTCCGATCCCCGATCGCATCTCCCGATCTCATCTTCCATTCTTATCGTGGCAGATCTCGCCTATCTTTACTTACTCCTATATCTTAGATCTCGCCACATACATGAGGACTACTTCCATTCTCCCACCGCCTCATGTTGTACTCATGGATCACCTCACGGTATCCTCATGTGCCGATACCTCGGACACTTACGTATTATTACATGACTGTACTACTTCCTTACTTAGTTAGTCACAGCCACACATGTATAGTATATAACCTAGTCACTGTGGACCTTAAGTCCTCAGTTCTTTTATACTTGATCTCTTTTGCCCAAGCATCTACAGTGATACTTGTGAAGTCTAAGCAAAGTCTCTCTATAGAGCAAGCTCTACGACATTAGCTAGTGGTGGCCCTTGTGCCAGTAAACCCACAACATACCGAGATACCTCTTATCCGTCACCCTCAAAGGATAACGGGTTTGGTCTGTTTCAATGTCATGCATATGTCAGCGGTTAATACGACTACGGATCAGACACTTGGAGTTATGGAAGATCTCCCGCTCGACTTCGGGGCGGGAAGGATCCACCTTCAGGTTCAGATAGTCGAAGTCGCTAACTTCGATATCCTACTTGGGCGACCATTCCACTGTCTACTAAGCGCTTTGACGGACGACTTCCCAGACGGGACCCAGAATATTACTCTATGCGACCCGAACACTGGCGTGGTATACAAACTTCCTACACATCCTTGGATGGAAGGTTGTCCGCGCTGTCGTAGCGGGGTCCATTGCCAACACCATTCCTCGGTGGTGGAGATGGGTTTTTAAGTCTCGATGATCTGTCCACTCGACGGGGAGAGTCACATTCCCAAATCGTTATGCCGTCTGCACCCGCCTCAGTCTCTTCATCCGTCTTTGTTTCTGCTTTTGCATATCATCCTCTATCCACTAACGCAGTTTCTATTACCACAGACTCGCCACGCTCTTCGACTTACGACTATCTCTCCTCGACTATCTCCATGGTCAACTCAGATACTATGACAGCTCTTCGCTCCGTTTATTCTTATGACACCTCTTTGCATGCGCTGGCTTACAAGCTGGTTGCGAAGAAAGTCTGCTCTATCGTCGCCCCCGTTGACGAAGAGTTTCACATTATCCGTCGCTTGCCAGATGACCCTCTCTTGGGTTTAAAGCCACTACCTACTCATCCCCCTCCTTTTTCGCCTGGCTCTCATTTTACTCAGGAGCGCTTCGAGGTGCTAGATCTCGATCCTGCTCGGTGGCTATGGCCAGAAGAACTTGAGCTCATTCGCTGGATAGTCCATGAACATGAGTCGGCTTTCACTTGGGTTCCTACCGAGCGCGGCCGGCTTGATGAGCGGTTCTTTCCTCCAGTCAAAATCCCGACCGTACATCATATGCCATGGATGATGTGCAACATCCCCGTGCCGCCTACTATGTGGAACGATGCAATCCAAATAATCAAGGACCGGATCGCATCGGGGGTTTACGAACCTTCGACAGCGGCATACCGTTCCCGCTGGTTTTGTGTTCTGAAGCAGGACAGTAAATTGCTGCGATTGGTCCACGACCTTCAGCCGCTCAACGCTGTTACTATCCAAGACTCTTCGACACCGCCTTTCGTGGAGCAATTCGCGAAATCCTTTGGCGGTTATGCTGTCTACAGGATGATGGATTTGTTTGCGGGCTACGACCAGCACCCACTACATCCGGAGTCTAGGGACGTTACCACATTCTCAAGTCCACTCGGACCTCATCGTCTCACTACTGTTCCTATGGGTTACACTAACGCGGTTCAGATTTATCAAGCAGATATGTCCTTCATCCTTCAGGACGAAATTCCACATTTCACTTATCCATTCATCGACGACTTACCCGTTAAATCAACAGAGACCCGCTACCAGTCCGAGGATGGTACCTACGAGACCATTCTGGACAACAATGGTATCCGGCGGTTTATTTGGGAACACCTTACGGTGGTCCATCGTATCCTACAGCATCTTCAAAACGTCGGCGCTACTGTATCGGCAAAGAAGTTTGTGCTTGCTGCTCCGGATGCTACGGTCGTCGGACACAAGTGCACCTTCGAAGGCCGTATCCCTCACAAGCCCAAAGTTCAAAAGATCCGTGATTGGCCTGAATGTCAGAACCTGACGCAGGTCCGCGGTTTCCTCGGTACGTGCGGAGTCCTTCGTATCTTTATCAAAAATTTCGCATCGATCGCCTGACCCCTCGTCAACTTAACCTGAAAGGGAGTCCCGTTCGAATGGGATGATGCACAGAGGGAGTCAATGGCTCGTCTAAAAGACGCAATTATCTCTTCCCCCACGCTTCGCTGACTGGACTACGAATCCGGTCGAGAAGTTATCCTTGTGGTCGACACGTCTATCATGGCTGTCAGTTACATCCTTTCGCAGGATGGAGCGGACAGCAAATGCTATCCTAATCGTTTCGGGTCTATAAGCCTCACTGAAGTCGAGAGCCATTATTCCCAAGCGAAGTTGGAGCTATACGGATTGTTTCGTGCTCTATGAGCAGCGCGCATTTTCATCTTTGGAGTCGCTAATTTTACAGTCGAAATGGATGCCAAGTATGTGAAGGGTATGATCAACAACCTGGATCTACAGCCAAACGCAATCATCAATCGATGGATTGCTGGCATCCTCCTATTCAGTTTCAAACTCATTCACATCCCTGCGGAGCGTCACACGGGCGTGGACGGACTCTCTCAATGTCCCCGCACTGACGCTGACCCTCCGGACGAAGAGGATCACAAAGATTGGCTCGACAACTCTTACTCCTTTGCCGTTACTCTCTTAAATGATCATTTCTTTCCTCCGCTACTCGACGCTGACCCCCACAGAAATTACATGCCATATCTCGACCCGACTAGCGTCCGGACGAACCTGAAAGGGTCTCCGGTTTATGCGATGCTCAACGCAGTCGATCTGTCCGCCGAATCGACCGGCACGGATAATCCGACGATTCCTCGTCCCTCCAAAGCTGCCGCTAAAGAGGACAGGATTCGTCGCATCCGCGATTTCCTCCAATCTCGTATATGACCCGCTAACCTTTCAGAAGCGGACTATACGTCCTTTATCAACTCTGCGATGCATTTCTTCTTTCACAATGATTCTCTTTGGCGTCGCGAACCTCACGGACGCCATCAGCTGGTGGTGCCTGAGGAGAAGCGGTACAGACTAATTAAGGAGGCGCACGATAACCTCGGGCACAAAGGTGTCTACACGGTCCACACTCGTCTTCTAGCACACTTCTGGTGGCCAATGCTCACGGACGACGTGAAATGGTACATTCGGACTTGTCATGAGTGCCAGATCTGTCAGATGCAACGGCTGCATGTTCCGCCGACAGTCCCTATGATCGGCGGGATTTTCTTTAAAGCCCACGTGGATAGTATGCTTATGCCTCGTGTGGGTGGCTACCGCTACATTGTGCAAGCTCGGTGTGCTATGACGGCGTATCCTGAGTGGAGAATGCTCCGCACAGAGAACGCGGCCGCTCTCGCGTGTTTCATTTATGAAGACATCCTCTGTCGATGGGGTGTGTTATCCAAAATCGTTACTGACAATGGATCCGCTTTTGTCCAAGCTCTAGATGTCCTTGCTCAGCGGTATGGTATCCATCATATCCGCATCTCCCCCTACAACTCCCAGGCTAATGGTGTGGTCGAGCGCCGTCACTATGATGTCCGGGAGGCCATCATGAAAAGTACCCAGGGGGAGGAGTCGCGCTGGCCTCGTGCAGCTCACTCGGTATTTTGGGCCGAGTGCATCACGATCGTCAAATCAACGGGACTTTCACCGTATTTCATGGTTCACAGCATTGAACCGCTGTTTCCATTCGATTTATCCAAAGCAACATTTCTCGTTCCTCCTCTCGAGACTGATACTATTTCTAGAGCGGACCTGATCGCTTGGAGAGCTCAGCAGCTCCAAAAGCGACAGGAAGACTTGGAGTCGATCCGCAGACGAGTCTTACAGGCTCGGTTTGCGTCGATTCGACAGTTCGAAAAGCAGTTCAAGAGTTGGATCAAGGACTACGATTTCTCTCCCGGGAGTCTAGTTCTAGTCCGCAACTCCCACATCGAAAAGGAGCTGAACCGAAAGACGAAGCCACGGTACTTAGGTCTGATGGTGGTCCTTCGCCGGACTACTGGAGGATCGTATTTGCTGGCAGAATTGGACGGCGCAGTCTCTAAATTGCGATATGCGGCTTTCCGTTTAATACCCTACCACCCACAGACTTGATCAGCGGTGCCGGTTATGACCATGACTGGCATGGACGAAGAAGAACTTGGAAATCTGGTAGGAATAGACGATGCAGAGCAAGATGACAAGGATGGGGAGCTGGTCGAATCCGACTAGCCTCTCCTCCGCAACTATGATATGTCTACGTTTCTACCCCGGCATTAGTCCGGTGACCTCAGTCTTACCCTGGGATTAGTCCAGAGCTCTTGATATCCGAAAAAGCAAAAAACTGTCTTACAATTTCTCGAACATATTCAACTTCTCTTTCTCTCGCATCACTCTCTATCCGAAAAACAGAAAACATCGTCTCCTCTATAGATCTCTCTCTCTTGTCTCTCGTGTCTCACAGCCCAACTACCTAGACTTACGTCTTCGAACGCGCCAAGAGGCACCGCGCACGTTATGTCTCACTTTTCTTCGAATGCCGCGCTAATCCGCACTGATCTTTGGGTTATCACAAGTATAGATGATGATAGAATGGTTGAAGAACGCAAGTCAAGCAGGTATCTCACAAAACGGACTATCTTTCTCCTTCGATCTCTTTTCTTTCTTGCTTCTCTTTCGAAGTTCTTATCTTATCTTTTGACTTAGTGATATGTTTTTTCTTTGGACTTTGCTTCATTCGGATCACACGTCACGTGACACAAACGGTACAACGTGATTGGATTAGGAGAAAAGTTACAAAATCTACTCTACTAGGCGCTATCTACTCAAGACCCATCTCCTGCTTCACTACCTCTAGCTTGCCGTACAACGATGCAATATCCGCCTCCATCCCCTTCAACTGCGCCTGTTTGAGGCACAGTCTGGCCTCGATGCGCGTCACCGCGATCTGAGTGGCGTTGCTGGGAATGGCACGATCAGCCTTCACCCGCTTGGGGGGCCTTTCAACGTCTGAGTAGACCACCCGGACGACCACGGACGGTACCCGTCTTGACGGACCTGCCAAGGCGTTTTGGGTAGATGGCTCTGCAAAAACGAATTAGGGCACTGTAGAAAAGAATCAAGAGTCACTTACTTTTGGCGACAGGCTCGACGGCCTTCGCCTTTCCTTTCCCTTTTCCCATCCGACCGTGCCCCGACGAGTGTTTGCAAGGACCCTTCTTGGCCTTGCAAGGGTTGCAAGCCAGACCAGGCTTGCCTTGGCACTTGAGCACGCGTTCCGCGCAATATGTGCATGGATCGTCGTGCACGATGTCCTCACCATCCTCTACGACCTCGACCTCCTCGACTTCCTCGTCGTCAGAGAAGAAGAGGGGCGCGGGTCGCTGTCAAAATCCGTTAGCTCAACCTCGTATGCGATGACCGCGGGTTACTTACCTTCCGCTTGCCACCGGGCACCTTGATGGTCACGGCGTGTGGCTCCTCTGGCTCCTTCTCCTGAGACTGAAGACCCATGGACAACGGTCCGCTGGCCTCTCTGAACCCACCCTCAGCGCCAACCTTTTCTGCCTCTTGCAGGCATCGCGTCTCTGCCTCCTCCAGCCGTCGTCGTTCAACCTCCTCCTCTTCATGTCGTTGCGTCTCTGCAACCTCCCGTTCCCACGATTCATCTTCCTCGCACTTCCTCGCCTCATCTCGTTGCGCCCGGTACTGAGCACCAGCTTCGGTGCATGGCACCAACCGCAAACCTACCGAGGGAGGCACAAAGGCCTCAACCCCGGTGGCGGTGGCAGCCTCGAGCGCTGCAGATAGCTCCTCCTAAGTGCGGGTTAGTAACCAGTAACGATGGATGAATGGGGTACTCACCATCGTCACCTCCCACTCGTCCCCCCATGCTCCCTTCGCCTTGTCCGACACCTCGTCCTCCGGCCTCGTATCGGCCTTGACCTGGACCACGGCGATCGCCGCGTCGAGCGCGTCCTTCGCCTCCACTTGCTCATTGGTGAGTATGGGGCACTGGGTGAATCTTCTGAGCTTTTCGAGGGCGCTTGTCATCGTGTGTTGTGGTGTGGTAGGAAGGAAAGGTAACAACGGACAAGTCGCGTCTCGCTTATTATACCCCCGCGATTCAAACTCCGCTGTGGTCGGTTAGTCCACGTCAACGATAGGTGGAGTGGCACCCCACATCACGTGACTGACTGGGGACAGTCAGCGTCAAAGACCCCCGCGGATGTAGAGGAGCAGAGCT
>JBBPMD010000722.1:0-15007 GCA_038090095.1 Zangia roseola | reverse complement strand
AGCCTGAGTAGTATATTTGCCTACATACTAGTACTAGCAGTACTACTATCCGAATCTGATACTAACCTGTAGTACCTTACTCATCCAACTTCAATAGAGAACTGCAAGGATGTCTTCCCAGGTGTCCCGGTGCTTACCGCCGGTATGTTGTTGCGTGTCGATGTTATTGCATCGTCATCGTGTCGTGGCGAGTTGGCATGGGCCCGGGGTGAATTGACATGCAGAGGAAGACCAATACAGTGCAGCGACGATGCGACAACATGTATTGCATCGTCGTCGTACTGTGTCATTGTCAGGTGATGTTGTTGGGTGACGTGGCACAGAGGGGGGTTCAAGTGGAGGAGGTGAGGTGGAGAGCAAGAGGAGAGAGCCGTTATCGTCGTGGTGACACCCAAGTGAGAGGCAGAGGAGAGAAGAAAAGGAGGGAGGGGAAATTGTCACCTTGACGCATGCATCGTCATCGTCGTGACACATCGCGTCATGTTGTCCATCGTGTCCGAGTCGTCATGGAGTGAGGTGGCACGGAGCAGCATGCCAGCAGTGGGTCAACACGCTCGTGCATTCAATGTGAGTGAGTGGGTTGGTGTCATGGCGGAAACACCATCAATGTGTTGGCGGTGTCATCTGCGAGTTGGCAGTGTCAGTGGTGGGGTTGACGTGCTCGTGCGCTCAACTTGAATGTTGGGATTGTTGACGAGTTGGCAGTGTCATTAGCTGATGCGTTCATGCACTCAATGCGAGTGAGCGAGTGGTAGTGTCACGGCGAAAACACTTTTGAGACATACCTATGAGCAATGGTTGCTCTGAGACGCGTTTCAAACGCGATGGAAGTGTGCTTGGGGGCACACAGACGGTGATCTCAGGACAGTTCTGGGGCGGGCCGTCTGAACATTGTCGTCGTTGTCACACTGTCCACAGGACCTCCCGATGGTCTTGTTGGATTCGTTGTCATGGCATTGACCAGCTAGTCCAGTCCCGAGTGCCCTTGACCTTGCTTGGTGGCTGTATATATTGTTGTCCTTACCTGTCCGACAATGATGGTGGTGCGTGTCACCTGACGCATGACGCGCAGTGATGATTCATGAACAGGTTGCAGCGTGAAATCAGACAGACGAGTGTGAGATGAGAACATACAAAAGGCGAGAACTTGAACACAGAAAATACATAGTACTAGTATCAGTCCGGAATGTAACTTGAAGTACATGTAATTCTATCGAGTACATCAGGCTATGAATGCATTGGGCGACACAAACTTGTAAGTAACTTCGGGGAGGATACGGCTGACTCGGATACACCAACCGCAGTCAACCGCGCCGACGTTTCGAGTCGTTTCGGCTCGATTTACATGCAGCGTCGGTAGTGCGTTTGCATAGTAGGGATGTGTGCCAGTTGGAATAACATGTGTATGCAGTGTTCCACATTGCAAGAGTGATGTCACAGCGTAGGACTGTGTCCCAGTCGAGGAGTGGGTTCAGAGGCGACCAAGCCCGTGCGTTGGCTAGCTTGTGCAGTTCTTAAGATGAATCAGTATGTAGCAACTTGGGCCGATGAATATTGACTTACCGAGGCAGTCAACATCACCGAATTCCCCGTCTGAGTTGGAGAACCAGTCCACGCCCACGCCCACGCCCACACTGCAAGCATCGTCACTGTCACTGAGTCCCTCATTGTCATCCTCGGCCGAATCTGAGTCATCCGAGTTTGAATCCCCATCACCCACATCCAAATCAAGTTGGGATTGATAGACACAATTTTCTTTGGCATAGCGGACACCAGTATCTCTGATTCGCCTGAGAGCTGTGTCAAGCTTCTCGTCGATGTCCGCCATATCTTTGGTGGGGTAGAGCGTCTATTATATGTTAGTAATCATGGCACACCGAAGAAGATGAATGAAACCAACTGACGCTGATTGCGTACTCTTGCGTATCAGTGGTGCCGGCGGACGTGATGTCAATGGGGTTCCGTCCAGTCCAGACCCAAATATGGACCTCGATCGCCGAAAGATCGATCCAAGTGATCCCGTGGGTGATAATGGGTCCCAGAGCATTTCCATCTGTTTTTGCTGGCTTCCACTTGTCCCAGGGCAAGACACTCCTCCCAGCCAGCCACTTTGCAAGCTCGGAGTTTTGATCAGGGGATCTGTAGATCGGGGGGGTTTCTTTGACGGTAATCTTTACCACAGCAACAGCCTTCGGGAAGCTTTCGATGTACGCCCTCAGTTTTTCGTTGACGTCGCTTGCGGTTTGCGAGAACGCACATTCGAGGAAAAAGTAGGGCTGAGGTCGGGACAGGCGAGGGTGGTTGGACATGGAACATATTGGATGTGAACATCTGGATATGCAGAGATCATCCATCCTTCGACTCGCACGTTGGTGTGCAGCTGGACTGCAACTTCATTCCTCCCGTTGTCAAAGTTCAGAGGGATGAGATGGATAGCGTTTCGAAGTTCCGCTTGGAGCTCGTTGAAGGGTGCTTCGTGGACGTCATAAGGCATTGCTGCGATCAGCTCGTTGCTCGTCGGGAGGTACGTGAGCCTTGCTGAAAATAGATGTCAGAGAGTAGCGAGATGACCATAAAATATGAATGAATGCACACTTCGCCTCATACGAAGGCTCGTCCTTCCTTGGCTCCTCCAATATGTGCATGATATGCACATATGCGCGAGCATCGACGCCCCGAAACCTCTTTATGTAACTTGTGTATCATTTCGTGAATTCAACAAATTGGACGGAATAAACTACCTTGTTGGTTCCTGGTGCCCGGATGTATCGTATTGCATCAACGATTTTCTTACACTTGTCTGTAAGAGTTTGAGTGTTAGTGGCTAGCACGATATTTTTGAATGGCCATGCCTGTGAGTTCAGAGTCGTACTCATTATCGTAGTCATCAGGCCTGGTATCCGTGGCCAATGGGGCTTGAGTATTCAAGCCAATGCCATGGTATGTGTAGCGTTCAGTGTTGCCATCGTTCGTAGAATGAACTGCTCCAGCCCATTCAACGGTGCCAGTTGAGTGGCTTTTCGCGAGTGGCCTGGCTTGAGTCAGAGTCCGACAGGGCTCGCAGAGTTTGGCCTTATTAGCCTGAGACTGGTAAAATCCATCCCGGTGAAGCTTAGTGGTTACACTGGAGGCACTGCGAAATGCGTCAGTCAGCCCAGGACTGGGGTGGTGGAAATTGGGTACAAGGGACATCAAAATGATATAATACTATTCTCAGCTAAAAAAAGGGGTTGCACGATCATCGGCACTGTTGACAGTTTCTATTTAAGTATTACAAGGCATTTGTGTGGGTGTCAATGGAGAGCATAGTACAATTCTTTCTTGAAGAAGTGATTGAGGAAAAAATATGTAGAGTACGGCGAGGATGTTCTGGATGTGAGTCGTACATCAGCCACAGATCCAAACTTGGGGATGATGGGAGCTAATGCTTGCAGCTGGGCGAGTGGGAAAACATCCCCCATGGTGGTGCCACTAGACCGCGTCGAGCGTTTTAAATTGAACATGCCAGTGACCAAATCCTTTGCTTGTATGTCAAACTGCGTGGCATACACAAGGAACATGTTACTCCACCAAGCGGCGTGCTGACCCCATGTTACAGAAAATCCGGATTCTCTGGAAGCGGAAACTACGGAAGTACCAACGGAACTTCCAGAACCATCTTGGCGAACATCTCCTATGTCCTTCGACTCTTACTATGATGACATCACTCCTCTTTCCTTACCTGGGATGATCCTTTCCTATGGAGCTCCTTCTGTGTCTCCTTTCTACTCTTTTGGCCTTTCCCATTCTAACCTCCATTGGGACACATTAACACATCCACTTTCAGAACTTCCTGATGTGTTAACTTCCTTATGAAGTATTTTTCCTTTCCTAGAAAGCAGAACTCCGTTCCCCTTATGTCTAACCTCTCTTATGTTCCTTTCTCTCCTCCAAAAGGACATCCTTCTCCTCCGTCGAACTCTTTCGACTAGTTCCCCCGTTTATCCACCCAGTCTCCTATAAATACCCGATGACCTGTACAGTAGTTCCCCAGCTAGTTCTACGCAATACAAGTGTAGTTCTAAGACTCACTCCGAGCAACTTGGGAAGTTGTTATCGAGAACTCCACCGTTCATCCTATCGTTCCGCCCGGAACCTTCCTACTGGAACCACCAAAGATTGTCTCAGTTCTACGCTTAGCATAACACAAGGAGATCTTGAGACAGATACTTGTACTATCCACACTAAGGACACCCTCACTGGTGATTAAGCAGGAACCTCAGGAACCCGAGTTACTCTGGTACCCAGGTTCACCATCCACACTCCCCTACCCGGATTCTCCCCTATCCGACCTCACTCCTCTCCCTTCCCGATTCAATACTTCTAGGAGGTCTGAGACCCCAGAGAGACCCTTCATTGGACCACTCAACAGAGGTGAATCTCCGAACGATCCTAACCTCTATTATCCCCCATCCTATTTCCGACTATCACCTCTACCCATTGCAGTCCAATGCAACAAAAGAAGAAAACCATTCTACACTAGGGAGATCTTCAGGTTTGAAAACGAGGAACAAAGGCATTACCAAGGAAAAACACTCAGGCCAAGGAATACTCTGAGGAAACCTACATACATTTAGAAAAAGTATATGCTACAATATATCACCTTCCCTATCATCGTTCTCCTCATCTGGGACATCACAAAGAAACTCTCAGAAACCAAACCAATCCCTATCCCACCACCATCGTTCTCTGTACCAGACAAATACTTCGAAGAAGAAGAAGAACCCCTACCAGTATTCACAGAAGAAGGTGAAACATATGAACAAGACCTTCTAGCTTGGCAACAGGAGAACTGGGATCAGGAAGGAATCGACGCCTGGGATAACATCTGGGAAAATGCCAACGAAGGATTTGAAGGGAACCCAGAAACAGACAAGGAATCAGAAGCAGAATCCATCGCGTCATACGTCAAACACTCTATAACCACTTACAAAAACTTGTGGTATTAAAATCAAAATATGGCTACATCTATGCAACTTGATCTGCAATACGTTGCAGACACAAACACTTCAAGCGCAGACAGACTGGCAGCAGCAGCACGCTGCATAGCCTCTCTCATGCAGACAATCGAGGACCTAAGAGCCACCAGGGCCGCTCCCTCACCTGCTAAAGGCAAAGCAGAAATTTTCACTAACCCTGGGATGTACGACGGCACTATTGCCAAATATGACCAGTGGCTTACTAAGATGTCCAGATGGATCATGGCAAACAGGCACCTGATCATCCCAGGATCATACAATGCGGTCTTAGCCGTTCTCTCACGGTTAGAAGGACCAAAGGCCAGCACATTCGGCATAATGTTGATGGACCAAGGACCGCCCATCTTCCAAGATAATGACGAAACCAAACCCCTCCTTAGTGGAGTAAACTGGGCAAGGATGACTGTCGAAATGGACAGTTATTTCAAATCTGTCAACCAAGATGTCTGGGCCCGAAATCAACTCAAGGCCCTAAAACAAGGAAATACATATGAGAGTGGACGACTACATTATCAAATGGTTGGCACTCTACTACAAAGCTTACGGCTATGGCCCGGAAGGAAACATTCCCGGCATCGCCACCCTCAAAAAAACAACTTCGAGGAAAATTATCGAACAAATCTTCCAAGAAAGGAAGCAAAAGAAGACAGTCAAGGAGTATCTTGACATAATCAAAGAGATAGGCAACGCACACGAAGCATTTGCCCTTACCACAAGAGGACCATTGGGACCAAGAGATCCTAACACCATGGATGTTGACCGAAAAGTCAACAACACCACATCAAAGAAGGGGGGTACTTCCCTGTGGAAATGCTGGAATTGCGACCAAGAAGGTCATTTCGGTAAAGACTGTAAAAAGCCAAAGAAACCCACCTGCAACGAATGCAAGTGGCGTAGAAGTCACAAGTTGTCTTGCTCGAAAGTGGAAACGATGGTCAAAATGACTAAAGGAGAAGACGGCTGGTTTACGGCCAAAGAAGTACAGAAGGCAGTTAGGGGGGCCGTCTCTGACAAAGGAAAAGGCAAGGCAAAAGCCGAACCACAAGTACAGGTGGACCCGTTCGCCAAATTAAGTATGAGCAAATGACTGAACATTTTGCCAAAGAAGCAAGAAATTAGGAAGCCAATCTGGTAATCTGGATACCAGAAAGGCTAAAGATATCTATAGTCAATACACTCCTCTAGAAGAGGAAATTATGGAAACTTTCTCCTCTGAAATTGAGGATAAACTACCTTTCAATAAACTCTTTAATTATGAAGAAACAGCTGGAGAGCGTCTCACAGAGCGCACCAGGGGCTTCATACCTGGGCTTCATTCTCTCACCAAAAGCCAAAAAAATAATGATACAGAGACTCCAGATATCAACAAAAGAATCCGATCGGCCACAATCCAAGACAAACTTCTCATGGACGTACATGTCGGACCGAAAGGAGGAATAATGCTACATGCAAAGGTGCTTCTAGACAGTGGAGCTAATACGATCTGCATTCATGAAGACTTCGTGAAGAAGCACAAATTAAAACTCCGACCCCTTCCATTCCCAATTAGGGTTTTCAACGTTGATGGAACTCAGAACACATCAGGTTCTATTACGCACAATGTTGAGTTGATCATGGAATACCCTGTGTTCTTTGTCCCAAAGAAAGATGGCAAAAAGCACATGGTTCAGGATTACAGATACCTAAACGAGCACACGGTCAAAAACAACTACCTGTTGCTGCTCATCTCCGAACTTGTAGACAAGTTAAAACATGCAAAACTATTTACAAAGATGGATCTTAGATGGGGATACAACAATGTTTGCATCAAAGAAGGCGACAAATGGAAGACAGCCTTCATTTGCTTCAAGGGTGCTTATGAACCCCTGGTCATGTACTTCGGATTATGCAACTCCCCCACCACATTCCAAACCATGATGAATGATCTATTTAATGATATGGAAGGCGTGGTTGTCGTCTACATTGATGACCTTATGATATTTATGTACGTCCACGGACTGAAACAACCCTAATTCGATGAGCTGTTGTAGTGAAGTGGAGGAGTTGTGAATGAGGAGCGAGCAAAGGATTATGTCCTGAGAGATGTCAATCCCTTTATCAGAAGTCTTTAGGGGAAATTGCCATGAGAACTTTACTGGAGTTCTCTGGCCTGGCATTAGGGTTTATATACTATTACATTGTTTGTATCTATTTGTATATACTGGTCCATGCGTAGATAAGAGTCCGTTATGCTATTGGATGAATGTCATCATGAGTCATAGGAAGCACACTGCCTCATTGGCTGTGCGAGTGAGTCATAGATAAGGCGCATTGCATTTGATACATGTGTTCATCAGGTGATCTGGATCATATCCTATTGGACGAGAAGTCCTGTGGCAGTGCTTTGTGTGGCAGCCAATAGGATTGTTTTCCGAGCATAGGTTTGGCATGAGGCATAACACGTGTTGGTCACGTGATCTAGAAAGTGACTTGGTTTTGCATGCGAGGTATGAAGTATTCATAGGGGTTAAAGACTGGAATTGGAGCGTTTGTAACACGGACAATGCCGAGGAACATGACAAAATAATTCTAGAAGTCCTATGGAGATTAAAAGAGAACGATCTCTTCGTCAAACTGGAGAAGTGCCATTTCAAAGTAAAAGAAGTGGACTTCCTCGGAATGATCGTGGGAACAGAAGGAATCTTGATGGATATGGAGAAAGTCAAGGCTGTACTAGAATGGCCAACTCTGAAAACCATCAAACACCTTCGTTCATTCCTAGGCTTAGTGAACTTCTATCACCGCTTTATCCAAGATTATGTGAAATTCACATGTCCACTCCATGATCTAACCAAAAAGGATCAGAAATTCGAATGGAGTACTCTATGCCAAGAAGAGCTTTTGACAAGCTGAAACATGCGTTCACCACCGCCCCTATCCTCGCCTACCCCAATAACAACTGCAAATTCCGCTTAGAAAGCAACGCATCAGACTATGTGACGGGCGCAGTACTATCTATAGAAAAAGAAGATGGAGTTTGGCACCCAGTTGCCTATAACTCACACTCCATGACCCCTGAAGAACAGAACTATCCGGTGGCAGATAAGGAAATGCTATCGGCTATCCGCTCATTGGAATTATGGCGCCACTACCTAGAAGGCGCAAAATATGAATTTGAAATATGGAATGACCACCAAAATCTACAGTGGTTTATGACACGCCAAGACCTAAACAGACGACAGGCAAGATGGGCACAGTACCTATCCTGTTTCCATTTCACATGGCACCACAAAGCCGGAAACACAATGGGGAAAGCAGATGCTCTGAGCTGAACGGACAATCACGCCAAAGGAATTGAAGACAATAATAAAGGAGTTCTCATCATTGACCCAACACATGTTAGGAACACCGTGGTCTTAATCTCCAATGATGGAGATGACCTCCTGTCAAAAATTTGAGAAGCAACGATCTGACTTCCATCTGGATTCATCAAAACGTTACAAGAAAAACAAAAATATGAAATCCTAGAAAGAAGGGTCCTAGAACGCGAAGGAAAGATCTTCATACCCGATGCTCTCAGGATGGAAATTATGACACTCCACCATGACTCTCCAGTGGCAGGACACCCTGGATACAAGAAAACCTATGAATTGGTCACACATTCATACACGTGGCCTTCCGAATATGAAAGAACAAATCAAAAATTAAATTATGTCTCACAGTGCAAGACTTGCGCTAGAAGCAAGACGGGCAATAAGCCCCCTGCTGGGAAACTTATACCACTAGAGGTCCCTGAGAAACCTTGGCAGCACATCTCTGCCAATTTTATTACAGATTTACCTATGTCAAACGGATTTGACGCGATTCTCACAGTCGTTGATCGCTTCTCAAAAGAAGTCAAATTCGCCCCATGCAACAAAACATGCTCTTCGCCTGATCTAGCGAAACTCTATATGCAACACGTGTGGAAGCATCATGGCTTACCCACATCTATTGTCTCAGATAGCGGACCACAATTCGCATCCACACTCATGAAAGATCTATGCAACACACTAAAAATAAAAACTTCTATGTCAACTGCACACCATCCCCAAACGGACGGACAAACAGAATGCATCAACAGGGAAATAGGACAGTATCTGAGGCTGTACTGTAACGAGAATCAGGACACATGGTCCGACTGGCTTCCCATAGCCCAGTTCTCATACAACACCAAGAAGAACACGTCATCAAAGAAAACCCCCTTTGAAGTCACACATTCATATGTTCCAAGAATGGGAATAGAACAGCGCTCTATGCAAGCACCTTTGGCCGAAGAATGGGCCAAAAATATGGAAAAAATGCTAAAAGAAACACGTGCCAACCTTGAGAAGGCACAAGAAACTATGAGGAAACAAGCGGATAAGCATCGATCCGATGCCCCGAATTATGTAATAGGAGACAAGGTTTGGCTCGCCACCAACAATCTGAGGCTGCCTCGCGCTTCCAAGAAGATGACCGAAAAATGGATCAGGCCATATGAAATAACTGATATGAAGGGCCCTAACGCACTAGAGCTGCAATTGCCCAAATCTATGAAAATACACCCTGTGGTGAACATCACACAGGTCAAGCCGTACAAGGAAAGGTTACCAGGGCAGGATGCTGTAAGACCCAGACCAATTCTCGTCACGGAAGACCGTGAAGAGGAATACAAAGTTGATTACATCATCGACTCTAGGATGAAAGGAAGATCCTTCGAATACCTCATTCACTGGAAAGGCTATGCTGACAAAGACCGTACGTGGGAAAAGAAAAGCAATCTGACGAATGCACCCATCGCAATTGCTGAATATGATAAGAAATTCCCACAGAATCCACGACCTCTTTGAAATATGACATACCAAGATTTTAACTCCCTCTTTACGCCTACCATGAATCTATGCGAAGCAATGGAAGAAGATATCCTGATGAACCGGTTAGATGCTGGTGATTCAGGAGCCTCACCACAGAAGGGGGGTAGTGTTACAAACGCGTCTTTTACCCCTATCTTCTTCCAACCCTATGAACTCACAAATGCACAAGTCTTCAATGAACCGACCCTCATGCAGTTCTAGCACAAGTGCTTATGCAACTAGGCCTCATGTTAAGGCTGTACTCAGAACGAGATCCGATTGGCTGCCACATAACACAGCATCTATTTAATATATCACAGATCCAATCGTGGTTAGAAGCAGTACACGTTTCCATCAAGGAACGTCTTTCTGCCACATCAATTATGACATGCCTCATGGACACCTGACACATCCATCAAGGGTCCAAACCTTATGATCAGTCATCCATCATTCCTTATCGTCCAATAGGATTAATAGTTAGGAATGGTACAATGATTAGATAATTATAGTCACAGCCACATGTACTCAGTATATAAACCATGCAATCAGTGCCAGTAGACTCTAACAAAGTTTACTTGGTTTTACCACTCATCTACTGTCTGAATTGCTCTACTTTACAAACTTCCACTACACATTCGCTCACACTTTGGGTGTTTGTCTCAGATAGCATTGACATCCATTGCATTTGGATCTTTGTAAGAGGAGGTGGTGGAAGGGGTGTATTTTCCTGCTCTGAGTGCTTGTGTTCTGATGACATTTCTGTGGAATTGTCCAGCTTTTTTGAGCCATTCCATAGTGGTTCTGGGTTCTTCGGCTAGTGCGGTCATCATGTTGGCCATCCTGGCTGTTACTCCTCTTTTGAGAATGTCTTTGAGGACATTTTTGTTGGTTATTCCACTTCTAGCAGCTTCCAGTTCAAAGGCAGATTTGAAGGCGTCAAAGTCTCCTTTGAATGAGTGTCCATCCATCCTCATTTCACTGAGGGACATTCTTGCATGATCATGTACATAGGTCTGCTGGAATGAAGGTGCTCTTGAAGCTTTCCATAAGCTTGTCATAGGTGAGATTCTTTTTGTCAATGGATCCGTTGTTTAGCTTCATTAGCCATCCTTCTGAGAAGGTGGCTCCTCTCCCTTTACTCATCTTGTTGAGTAAGGTTAACATCTTTGTTTTGTCATTGTACTTCTGTTTGTTGATATGGAAGTATCCAGCCATGCTAAGAAGCCATCTGTTGGCATATTCTCCTTTGCCAGAAAAGTCTTCAGGCAAGCCTGCTTTGAGTTCTCCTTTGTCTGACATATCTTCTTCATCATCTTCAGAGTCTGCTTTGAACTGTTTGAGTTCTTCTTCTGGTGACACAGGGATAGGGGAGTAGGTTCTGGTTTCAGGACTTTGTTCTGGTCCTGGTAGTGAGATTTGAGAATCTTGAAGGTTCCTGGTAGTGGTGGTCGGGCTTGTTAGAAAGTGTATGAACTGCTCCAACAGTTCCTGAACACTTGCGACAGGTTCCTAGATCTTCCTAGATGGAACCTTAACTTCCTAGAGCAGAATTTAGAATTCCTAGAGCGGAACCCCTGACTTCTGAGTCAGAGTTCCTTCGGAGGTCCAAATTCCTGTGCTTCGGAAGCTTAGGAACGAACAGCAATTCATCTAGTACATATGTAGTGTTATATGATAGGAACATTTAACATGCAGGAACAACACTGCATCTTACAATGTATATAAACCTGCTTTAGATAGCAGAACAATAACAAATATCCTTTCTTCCTGCCACCACAGTCTCGTGTTGAACCCTCCACCAGGTGAGTAACCAAAGCGGAGCTTCCACCCTCGGAAGGTTCCGAACCCTTCCGGGTTTGCTTCCTTCAACACTGGTGTGGCTGCAGCATTCTGCTCCTCTTGGCGTAGTTCCATGACCAACTTTGCAATAGTGACAACACATTCTTGTTCTGCTTTCTCAGCAGCTACTTTCTCAGCAGCAGCACGATTGTCATCAAGTTGTTTTTCTGCTTTTGTACGTCGCTTGCCTTGTGCTGCAAGGACAATAGCCCCTGGATGAGTGGTGGTGTTCTTTGCCTGAGTACGTCGAGGAGACATTGGAAAAAAAAACAATCTAACGATGGAGAAGGCTAAGCTAGTGAAATTGAGAATGGTGGTGGGAGGCGACAAGCTGAGAAGTTGAATTTTGGCCAATCTTTGTAAGTCTCACACCCTGAGTGCAAACAAACAACTGAATTTGCGCTCCACTTGGATTCCAGCCTCAAGAACTCGATGTTCATCGTGTATCAATGCCCCCTCGAATCAATGGTCCATACATACCAAAAGTCCTACATCCATGTGGGCACCATGGGTGCAATGGCTGGTTCCGGACTCCTGCCGGCCAAACAAAACACCGCCTGGCGGCCCACCCAAATATCCGACCTGGCCAGTCACACTGCGACAGCCCGGCTTTGAGACACTCTGACTCAGAATCTGAAAATGAGGATCAGAGATCCCGGTGCCGAGAAGAGCTGAGGATGGGTGGTACCCTGTGCTGAAACTTTCATCCTCATATAAACGGTAAAGTTATTTTACCCGGTGTTCGAATAGCTGTAAACATTTTAATGTTCAGGTCAACCTTGTGATGCACATGGAAACTTCCTTCCACCTGACACACCACCATTACCACTTCCTACTCCCCCAAATGATGACTGGACACCGTATACCAGCCGTATGCAGTTCGAAGCAGCTGACCTGCTGTACCAACGTTCTGAGATGAGCGCTGCTCAGATCGATGCACTCATGGACATATGGGCTGCAACATTAATTCAGGCGAATCCGGATAGTCCTGTGCCGCCACCTTTCACAGGGGCGAAAGACCTATACAACATTATCGACAACACCCCATTAGCAGGGACAAAATGGTCAAAGTTTTATGTCGAATATGAAGGTCCAGACCAGCATGATGTACCGAATCGGCCACCGTGGATGGAGCAAAAATTCGATGTATGGTTTCGTGATCCCCTCGAATGCATTCGCGACATGCTTGCAAACCCTGACTTCAAAGATTCCTTCGACTACGGGCCATATCAGGAATACTCTGTTGAAGATGATGAGCGGCGATATCAAGATTTCATGTCTGGAGACTGGGCATGGCTCCACGCAGTAAGCTGATCATCACCGCATGCATACTTATACCTCAAATTTTGTTATCTAGGATAAGATAGCTGAAAAACCAGACACGCATGGATCGACCTTTGTTCCCGTCATTTTGGGAAGTGACAAAACTACAGTATCTGTGGCAACCGGTAATAATGAATACTATCCGCTCTATATGTCTATAGGCAATGTTCAAAATTCAGTCCGTCGTGCACATCGAGATGCTGTAGTTGTGATTGGATTTTTGGCCATTCCGAAAAGTAAGTTTATACCGTCAGATGGCTGTGTACGCAATCATCATCCTAACTTTCTCTGTCTGTCTAGCTACGAAAGAGAATTCCTCTGATGAGCAGTTTCGATTATTTCGTCGCCAGTTGTTTCACAACTCACTGTCAACTATCCTTCAAAGCTTAAAACGAGCAATGGAAACCCCTGAGATCACTCGCTACGGTGACGGACATTTTCGAAAGACGATATATGGGCTTGGCCCATACATTGCCGATTACGAAGAGCAAGTGTTGCTTGCCTGCATCGTTCGTGGCTGGTGCGCACGGTCAGTAGTGTTGGAATTACACTCGAGATGAGGTGGTACAGCCACCGCTTACCTAATTAGCTATACATCGCACATTAGAGTACTGTAGTCTTCTTTAGTGACTTACAGTACTCTACAGTCCCTCATTGGTACAGGGTTTTACAGGTTATGAGCCCCGCCAGAGGCTAGGATACTTATTCAAGCAGTCAACTCACCCCGAGAAGACCAACATGGCCGAGTTTACTATACTCAAGCCGGACGGTCGGAATTGGCCAGAATGGCGAGAATTCGCTTTGAAACTCGCCGCGCGAAAACACCTGTCCAATTACCTCGCGGGAACTCCACCGGCCGACTTTAGTGAAACTCGCGACTCAGTCGCGAGAGTAACTATCTTCAGCACGGTCCCTAGATCTATTTCCAAACACTTTCGACACAATGCCACGGCGCGGGAATCTTTCGACTACCTTACGGGACGGTTCGACACACCACGCCAGCAGTCGAATGGAATTACAGCACTCGGAAAGGACACCAGACAGGCGCGCGACTCGGAAGTCCCTCGCGCAGCCACCACGACCCCTCATGAACGCCTATCAAAACTCCCGAAGGGCGGAAGGACGACAGTAGACGGAAGCGCGACCACGGAAGTCCCTCGCGCAGTCACGGTCCAGCCCGGGATGAGAAAGAGTGTCGAAGAGGAGGAACACGACTGGATGACCCTCGAGGAGCTCCCATTACCAAGTCCCAAGGGTGGAAGGATGACAGACGGCGAATGCGCGACCACGGAAGTCCCTCGCGCAGCCGCGGTCCAGCCCCGGACAACACGAGACGACATTATCGATCTCACACAAAACTCAAATGCAGAGCGCGCCGAGCCTACAACGCCGGCGGACAGCTCGCTACGACCCACTACCACTGTCACTACGACTACCCCTACACACGCATCCATTGACGCAGCCACACCCGACTCCCGCGTACCCAGCACGTCGCTCGAGGGAGAGCGAAATGGTCCAGAGATGACCGACGATGCTGGAGCACAGGACGAGGAGTCAACAGGGGAGCAGAGCCCACAGATCGAGGACGATGAGCCAACCGTACCGCTGATACCGCCAGACAGCGCACACACGCCGCGCAGCCACGACTCCGTAGAGACGGCAAACCCAACACCACCACCAGAAGTCCCTGGGGACGCGACGGGTGACGACGAACGTCATCCAGACGCACCCACAGAGCCCCCTGACGCAGCAGAAAGCGAGTGGACAGGGAGAGCCAAGTTGAGGGCCAAGAGAGTCGAGGTGAGGTTGTCGAGAGTCTCGGGCGAGGACGAGCGGGCGACGGGCGAAGGCGACGATGATGAACGTCGACCAGGCAACGTTGGGAACCCTACGAACAAGCCGACGAAGCTGCGAATGAAGGCAGAACGCCTCAGAGAGCAGTTGCAACAGAATAAAGGGAAAAACTCACCTAGA
>JBBPMD010000721.1:0-15020 GCA_038090095.1 Zangia roseola | reverse complement strand
CAAACCCACTGAGATGTTTGACATATTTGTTTATCTGAATTATTTGGTCAGGTTTGGTTAGTTTGGTTTAGTTTGTTTGGTCAGGTTTGGTTTATTTGGTGTATTTGGTCAGGTTTGGTTTGTTTGGTTTGTTTAGTCAGATTTGGTTTGTTTGGTTGGATATAGTTTGGTTTGTTTGTTTGGTTAGATTTGGTGTGTTTGGTGTGTTTGGTCAGATTTGGTTGGGTTGGTGTGTTTGGTCAGGTTTAGTTTGTTTGTTTTGTTTGGTCAGATATAGTTTGGTCTGTTTGTTTGGTCAGGTTTGGTTTGTTTGGTATGTTTGGTTAGATTTGGTTGAGTTGGTGAAGCACACACTCAAAGGAAGAGTGTATGACAAGTGGAGTAGTGATGAAAGTGTGGTTTGCTCAACCAGTGATGAGGTGGAAAGATCAAGTAAATTTGACTGGAGTGCTACAACAGTCTACAAAGGTATATATACTACTAGAGTCCATTTGTACATGTTTGTGTAAGAGATAAGAGTTCATAACGCCATTGGCTAAGTGTCATGGTGAGTCATAGGAAGCATTGCCTCGTTGGCTATGCGTGTATCATAAAGAGAAGCATGGTAGAATGGAAGAGAAGCATTCTGTGTGAATGTTCCCATGAGATCCATCTTGGTTCTAACCATGATTAATGAAATGGAGATTAAAAAGGAAGCATACATGTGGCAGCCAATCAGAGTGAGTTCCAAGCATAGGTTTTGTTACGAACCGGCTTCGTACCATGCTCGATCTCCCGATGCATCTCCCAATCTCATCTTCCATTCTTATCGTGGCAGATCTCACCTATCTTTGATACTCCTATATCTTAGATCTCGCCACATACATGAGGCTTCTCTTCCATTCCAACCACATCCTCATGTTGTACTCATGGATCACCTCACGGTATCCTCATGTGCCGATACCTCGGACACTTACGTATTATTGTATGACAGTGCACTTACCATACTTAGCCTAGCACTGCCATCCTGTAACAGTATATAGGTTAGCACTGAGCGACCTTAAGTCCTCAGTTCTTTTATATTCGATCTCTTTTGCCCAAGCATCTACAGTGATGCTTGTGAAGTCTAAGCAAAGCCTCTCATATAGAGCAACGCCTATTCATTAGCTAGTGGTGGCCCTTGCACCAGTAAACCCACAACAAACCTAAATACTCCTTATCCGATCCCCTTCAGGATATCGGGTTTGGTCTGTTTCAGGTGTCTTGCCCACATATCCATTCTCTCCAACTTTGAGTGTTACTGACTGTAGTATGTCCAGACTGTAGTCTGCATGTGAGCCCACAATCTGGTAGATGATTGAGCTGCCCAATGAAGAAAAAAATGACAGCAATGACCAATCATGATTTTGAAGATAATGCCTGGGAAAAAAAGGCAACAGAGAGTTCATAGAAGGGAGGCATTATGGCCAAGCGTCAATCTGTCTGAATCTGAATCACTGGCAGATGTGGTGTGGACAGTTAATTCAGATGCAAAGTATATGTGTGTGTGACTCACAGAGTGATGCGAGCACTAGAGAGAGAGATGGGTTGAGCAAGTGAAGTTTTGGGTGGCAGATTTCTGAATCCTACTGCCAGTGTTGAGAAGTGGTCAAATTTGAGTGAATCCTGGACTGTGTGCATTGTAGACTGTATAAACAACTCCTTGGTAGGCCAAATGTGGTAGGTCATCTATCCCAAAAAGTGCAATGTGTTTTGATTAAATTTAACTATGGCACGTACAACATGTATGTATAAATAAAGAATACTATACATGAGAGATTGAAGGTCATCATGGTGTGATTGTGTGCATCCTAGATGGCTACTGATCAATGCAAAGGTGGTGGTGCCTATGGTCTTGAGCCCAGACACCAGCAGAACATGCTGATAAGTAGAGGAATCACAAAAGAGCTGGACCAAGCTGAAGTCAATGAGAAAGACCTGACTGCTTTACTTGCCCATGCCCGTCATGAAGTTTGATGGTTTAATATCTCGATGGATGTAACTTCATTCATGCAATGATTCAAGACATAAAAGCTGTGAAAAGTTCTC
Organism: Zangia roseola; assembly: GCA_038090095.1. NCBI lineage: Eukaryota > Fungi > Basidiomycota > Agaricomycetes > Boletales > Boletaceae > Zangia > Zangia roseola. The sequence continues at coordinate 12,953 of JBBPMD010000721.1, read as the reverse complement.
CCAGGGGATATGAATTACACATCTGAGGCTATAATGGAACAGAGAACATACCATTTGATCAGCAAATGAGAACAACAAGTTGATATTATGACACTTGGATATTGCCTCCCCCAATGTAAGATCGAGGCAATCAAGAACCATCACATTGTAAGAGGCCTCTGTGCCATGCCAGTGCATGGTAGGGATGTCCAGTGCACTTGAAAGGGCCTTATAAACAGTATGCTTGTTACAGAGCTGAGAGTGTCATGTTTGAATAGGTTCAAGCTTAAGTGCAATATCCTGCCCTGTCTTGATGTCCTGTCCCAAGTAGACATTTTCTACAGGATTGAGCAGACCGAAAGGCTAGGATCAGAATGACTCACCAAAAGTCCCAGACCCTAGTAACTTGCCCAATCTATACTTTCCACATATGTGAATGATGCCAGGATAATGATTTTTGGACATGCTCCTGTGGATGCTGGAATCTGACATGGAGAGTACACAAAGCAGGTGGTATGTGAAGACATGCTTGCACAGAACAGAAGACACCTGAATTAGAAGGTAGTCCATGGCGATAGCAAAGAGGGTAGGGAATTCAGATTTATGAGCCTATTGGTAGCATGAGTCATAACATATTGAAGTTTAAGCAAGAGTAACACATACCTCCTAGTATATAGGGATGTTGGTGTTTATCCTTGCCAATGGACTTGAAGTATACTTTGCAAATTCGTCTTCGACACTCCAGGTCGGTGCAGGGCTATCAAGTCTGTGGTAAATGGGATGATCTGTGAGCTGGAAGCACATCAACATCTTCACATATGATGGAAGCTTGGGGAGAGCTTGAGTTCAGGCAGGTTGCACAATTGATGAGTCACTTTCGTGATACTTGTGCATCTATGATGAATAGTGAGTGTTAGAACACAGTGATAGGCAAACACTTATGAGATCAAGCATGATTTGTCTAGCCAGTGACACATACTTTGCATCACATTCACGTTAAATCCATGAGAAGCATATAGAAGGATTAAGAACTATGTGTCAATTTGCACCACACAATTTAGCACTATGTAACTCGTAAAACAGGGGCCTACCCATGGTAATAACATAGGCATCAGTGTTGTCCATCTGATTGTAATATTTCCGCACCCAGAACAAACCAATCCATGTCCAGTAATTTAGTTCTGGGTGTTGCTCACCGAGTCATTCCCACTTAGTCATGAGAAGTTCAAAACTGGCAATGGCACTGTTGAAAGTATGGACTATAACAGTAGATAGTACTTATCACATAATGACTAGTATTACATAATCTGTTTGTACTTGTTGTATACAAACCAGTCAACCCTGACTGAGTTTGAATATCACTCTTGACTAGCAACCACTGTGTTCTAAGTCACCAGTTCTCTGAACCAGGTAAGTGACCTAGAGTAGGCCTCTGCCTCTCTATTGTTCAACAGGTTATGAGCCCCAGAGTGGCTGGTTGATGCATTTCATGCTCACCACCTACTCTCAGGTAAATGCCTGGTTTGTCCTTCAGTATGCAGAACAATTCTCACTGAAGTGACAGAACATAGTCCTGTTTTGAGTGAATACTTGCCAAACACTCTCCTTGAAGCAATCTCACTTGGAAAAATGGACTACCATGACTTATGGGAAGAGGAGACTATGTATGTCCCTTAAATCCAGAGTCACTGAATGATCAGAGATGTGAGACCCTCACTCCCTTCTCTCTTTTGATTAGGTTTACTGATGATTCATACTCCAGATTCTGACAAAATTCCTTCCTCCACTCTCAACAACATCACCAAGCTCAATGGATCAAACTACCGCCAATGGACTGAGGAGATTTAGTTCTATCTCCAGTCTGCCGGAGTCTGGGCATCTGCTATGAAACACTCTTGCACTGAAGATGAGGACAAGCAAATCACTGGGGACAACAATGATGACAAAGCCATGGGTTCCATGCATCTTCACATCAGACATCACCTTCTCAGTCACCACTCAGGCTGCCAGACAGCCAAGTCCCTCTGGGATTCGCTCAAGCATCAGTACAACTCACCCTCTATTGCCTCCGCTTACTTGGAGTTTGAGGCTATGCTCACCCTCATTGTCCCCAAAAATCAGCACCCCACTCAGGCCTTTGCTAAGCTCAATTCACACTCTGCAAACCTTGAACTCTTCAAGTACAAAATCTCCAATAACATCAAACTGATGTTGATACTCGTGAAACTGCTGAAATATGCAGACTTCTATACCAATATGATTAACACTGCTGTCATGAAGGAAAGTGCCTTGGATGATGAGACCAAGGTCCCATCCATAGCAGATGTGGAGAAGGCCATCACTGCTGCCTGGCAACAACATGTCACTATTCACCCTCCTCAACAGAGGAAAAACAGCCAGAACTCAACCCCACAGCCTGCTTCACAGCAAGCAAACAAGGTTTCCGTTGTTAAGCAGAAGGGGGAGGAACCAAAGTTCAAAGCCCAGCAGCAGAGCGATAAGGACAGCAATAAGAAGAAGAAGCCTTGCTAAGGCAAGCAGTCCGAGAAAGGTCAGAACAAGCAGGACTAGCGACAGGCAAAAGCCAATGTCAATGTTGAGGAGGAGGTTTCTTTGTTCACTTTTGCAAACTTCAATGTCAAACTGGTCATCCTTGATCCCACTACTACCACCTTCACCTTGTCAACCATCAATTTCCGCCTCTTGGCTAACAAGCCAGCTTCCACATTGTATGGCCTGCCTGCATTCCCTTACGCACAGAACGCCATCTCACTCGCTTGCTGAATCAACGAAACCCCCACCATTCAGACCATCCATGTTATGGATGAAGTTGCTAACAAGCACCTGGATTGGTTGGATGGGCTCCCTTCCTCATCCAAGTCCCTCCTGGATCGCCTCAAAGAGACTGAGGACATCACCATGTCATTCTTTGATGATGATATGGTTTCACTCAGTGATGATACCGACATTGACGAGTACATTGACAACCATAGTTGGTACTACGACTTTGATGGCCCGACATTAGAGTATGTTCATTCACTCTCACAGTCCTACTGGGGCGCTGACAATTTTGCTTTGTAGCAAAATTATACATTAGCATTGATACCCCATGTAGTAGATAGTGATAAGAATTCTACTACTTCTAAACCATACAACCTGTGTGACAACTGTACTAAACATGCCAGTAAAGGTAAACAGATGGAAGTAAATGATCTACCATCACATATGTGGCTACTTGACTCAGGTGCATCCTTGCACTATATGTATGTCAGACATAAGTGATTTCACTGAATATAAGCCATATCCAACACCTCATTATATGCAAACTGCAAATGGTAGTACACCTATTCTAGGTGTAGGCACTGTAATTGTTGAATTTAAGGGTCAACCTGTGTGATTATCACCAGTTACTGTATCTGTATGCCCTCTTGCAAAATAAGACTTATTTCTATGGGTACCCTTCTCAAAGACACAGTGCTCACTTTGTGCATGCAACTGGGTCTGATAGACTTCTACCATCACAAAAACAAATGCATAGTCATTTCTTTCCACTTGCATGGCACTAGCACTATGTACTGGGCACATGCACCAGTGATTTCAAACTCCATTGTGTACAAGACTTCAAACTCAGCTGCACTCGAGACCAAGCAGATCCAAAACAACTACTCAGTGCCACAAATGACCTTAAATAACATAGATTTTGAAGTGGTTCATTGTAGAATGGGTCATGCATCCCATGAAGCACTACAAGCAGCAAAGAAACACACAAGCAGCTTCCTTGAAGTCAAAATACCATCAAAAACCCCTATCTACCCTGGGTGCAAGTTAGGAAAACAACCCAATAGATTGTTCCCTCACTCTGAGAAGCATGCCAGCGCTCTGTTTGAGCTCATACACTCTGATCTTAAGAATTTTGAGATCAAATCATATCATAAACATTGATATGTGATTGTGTTTTATGATGATTATAATTACTTCTATATCTTGGGTAACCCTACTCAAAACTAAAGACCAGGCTTTCAAAGCCACAAAGCAATTCATTGCCTATGCTCACACACAGTACAATGCCGTCTTCAAAGGCTGGCACTCTGATGCTGGTGGAGAATACACCTCCAAAGCCTTTACTGAATATATGCAAGATAATGGCATACATATCTATCAATCAGCAGCATATGCACATCAGCAAAATGGGAGAGCTGAAAGGCTTATCTGTATATTCAATGACAAGGCTCAGGCAATGCGTCTTCACACTTGCCTCCCTGATTCCTACTGGGAATTTGCAATGCTTCATGCATCGCATGTCTACAATCAGACTCCTATAGCCAGATTGAATTGGAAGACCCTCTATGAGTTACTCACTGGGGATAAACCATCCCTTTCACATCATTGAGTATTAGGATGTGGTGCCTATGTGCATCTTCCAGATGAAACTTGTACAGGCAAACTACATCCTAAATTTCAATTGATGATATATCTTGGTGTATCTGCTGGCAGTGAATCCAATTGGATCTTTATGCACCCTAACAATACACTATTCACTTCAACTCATGCCATATTTGATGAGCATCTATTCCCTAGATGTCCAGGGGCTTGGCCACATCAGCCTGTCAGCAACACTCCATGTAATCCACCACCTCATTATGATCATCATTCAGAACCAGAAGATTTCTCTTCATCTGATGGGTCTGATGCACCTAAACCCACTCCTTGTCCTCCCAGACCAAAAACACCACCACCCACTCCAGCTCTTGTCACACCTCCTCAAGCTTCCAGACCTCCACCTGCAGGCCCTCCTGCTCTACCTCATTGTAGTGAAAGAGTAAGAAAAGCTCCTACATGCCCTGGTAATATATATGGAGAAAAGGAACATCCTGTGAAACAGGTATAGGAAATAGAGAAACAAACTTGCTGGAAGGAAATGGTTGGTGAATCCTTGAAATCACAAGAGCCTGCAATACCAGATATCCCTGGTGCTATGCCTCCATCTCCTACTCTGTCAGAAGATGATGTAGATCGCCTGACCAAGGAAGGGGGAGATGCACTGTTGTACTATCTTTGCTCATGTGCTATTCCTTTTGAGTCTGAAAATGTTAATTATTGTGACTGGTCTTATAAACACATTCAGAAACTCCCTCCAGCTGAACAGGCCTTATGGCAAAAAGCTTGTGAGGATGAACTATAAATCATGAAGGATTGTCAGGTCTTTGAAGTTACAGACCATCCACCCAATCGTAAAGTGATAAAGAATCACTGGGTGCTTGATGTCAAAACTGATGGTTGTAAGAAAGCCCGCCTAGTTGCCAAAGGATTCTCACAGGTAGAAGGCTTGGACTACGCCCTCTTTTGTGTACCAAATAAAACTTTAGTAGACAAGCTAAAGACCACATTCATGAAGAAGTGGGAATGCCATGACCTTGGGGAACCTCATGAATTCCTCAGGATGAATATTCATTGAGATGGTCAAAGGATCCTAATAGACCAAATCTCATATCTTGACAAAGTGCTTGAGCACTTCAGCATGGCAAATGCTAGAGCTACTCATACTCCTCTACCACAGGGATACTATCCAGTGAAGAATGATGCCCCTTTAGACACTGAGTTGTGGACGTGCTTCCAGACAGTCATTGGCTCATTATTATATCTTATGATTGGCACATGCCCAGATATTGCCTTTGCAGTTATGCAGATGGTTAGACAATCTGCAAATCCCTCCAAGGATCACTTGGACAAAGCACTATACATACATCTGTAGATATTTAGTTGGCACTCGTGATTATTCACTTGTGTACAATGGAAAATCTCAGAAAGGATTAATGGCATGCATTGACTCTGACTGGGGTCAGGATAAAATCACTGGTCACTCCCAGACAGGTTTCTATATGAAACTTGCTGATGGTGTTTTCCTTTGGAATTTGCATTTACAAAAGACTACTACACTCTCTTCTACAGAAGCTGAGTGTATTTGGCTTTGAGCGATTGTTCTTGCCAAGCTGTTTGGGTATATCAAATGATGGAAGAGCTCGGATACCATCTAAAACCAATCCCGATCTGTGGTGACAATCAAGGATCACTATTTATAGCACAGAATCCAGTCACTGAGAAACATTCCAAACACATTCACATTTTCTACCACTTTGTATGCGATGCAGTGATGGTGTTCAAACAAGTAGAGCTACTATTTATCTCTGGAGATGACAATCCAGCTAATATGTTCACTAAGAACCTTGGACATGTCAAGTTCAAGAAGTTTTGCTCACAACTTGGTTTGGAATTCTACTCATCAGCTTGATGCCAGTGTGAAAGTCCTCATTTAATGCTTAAGTGTCTCCATACACAAAGCAAGGGGGAGTGTTGAAAGTATGGACTATAACAGTACATAGATATACTTAGATAATACTCATCACATAACAACTAATATTACATAATCTGTGTGTACTTGTTGTATATAAACCAGTCAACCCTGACTGAGTTTGAATATCACTCTTGACTATCAACCACTACATTCTAAGTCACCAGTTCTCTGAACCAAGTAAGTGACCTAGAGTAGGCCTCTGCCTCTCTATTGTTCAACAGGCACCATACAGGACAGGCATCAACTCAGATGACATGGTTTGCAAAACCACATGTGCAGCCTCATGATTGTAATCAGGATAACAACATACAAAAGGGTGTTTAGAAACATACCTCTAGAACACATTCAATGCTCTCTAGGAGCTCCCAGTTGGTAGTGCTTAACTTCATAGATTTGATGGATGGTTGATTGGTAAAATACATATCTACAGCCTTAATATCTAGGGTTAGTACTGACAGTTCATTTGATGACCGCACTTGCCTTCTTAAGGAAATGAATATGTTGGAGCATGAGAAAAACCAAATCCCATCGAGTCTTGATGTGTTGGATGAGTTGCAGTGGTGGATGCTTGCTTAACACAGGATCATCCTTGGTGCAGACTCAGACTATATCTGTAAATACTTGCTTTCTGGAATCTGATGTACGTATGTGTTACACTAAGCATAGAACTGAGACAGTCTTTGGAGGTTCCGGGTGGAAGGATAGGATGAACGATGGGGTCTTGATAACAACTTCCCAAGTTGCTCAGAATGAGTCTTAGAACTACACTTGTATTGCGTAGAACTAGCTGGAGAGCTACTGTACAGGTCATCAGGTATTTATAGGAGCCTGGATGTATAAATGGGGAAACTAGTCAAAAGAGCTCAATGGAGGAGAAGGATGTCCTTAGAGGCAAAGAGGGAACATAAGAGGGGTTAGACATAAGGGGAACAGAGTTCCACTTCTAGGAAAGGAAATGTACTTTATAAGGAAGTTAACACATCAGGAAGTTCTGAAAGCGGATGTGTTAATGTATCCCAATGAAGGTTAGAATGAGAGAGACCAAAGGAGTAGAAAGGAGACGCCGAAGGAGGTTCGTAGGAAAGGATCATTCCGGGTAAGGAAAGAGGAGTGATGTCATCGTAGTAGGAGTCAAAAGACATAGGGGATGCTCACCAAGATTGTTCTGGAAGTTCCATTGGTACTTCCATAGTTTTTGCTTCCAGAGGATCCAGATTTTCTGTAACAGTATATAGCGGACAAAATCTGTAACACATTTGATGGAGTCATTCTTCAGACTTCTAAGCCACACCCAGTGCTCTGGGGGCTGTGATGTGATGAAATTTTCATTGAGTTGAGGCCCTCGATGAGGGGAAGGGTCAACATCCTCATAGCCATCATCATCCAAACCGTCACTACCAAGGTATTTCTTGCTGACTTGAGTGCTTGCAACAACAATGTGGGAGGTACAGATATTGATAATGTGTGAGTAACACATGATGTGATTGTTGAGATGATCGAATGCAACATCATGCACAGCAAGTAACTTTTGCAATGCCTTCATTGCAGCTGTATTATTTGAGGCATTGTTGAGAGTAAAATGGCCAATCTAGTCATTTCAGTAACATTTTTGGTTTTAATACATGGTCACATACTCTGAACATGATGTGAGCATGATCAATGAGAGACAAGATGGCATAAGCAATATTTTTGCCTGTATGTGCTTTGGTAAGGTGATGAAAACTGATTAAAGTGGCCTTCAGAATGAGATTATTGTTTGAGTCCCAAGCAATCCAGTGTGACATTATAGCAAGATATGGTGTTAGAGTCACATTCAACCAGATATCCACAATGAAACTTATATGATCGCACGAGAGCTGTTTGCAGTTACAGGTCAGTATAACATTGTCATGGAGGGAGATGACCTACAGCTAGTTCGTCATGCAACTCTGTGAATGCTTTCCCCCATTCAACAGTAACTCATTCACATATTGTGTCATGATGTGGGATGCCATCAAGTTCAGGTTGCAGAAGAAAGCCAATATCATGAAATTCAGGGCAATCAACTATGTGAAGTGACTAAATTTGAGATAAGCAAGCAATAGAAATCAAGTAGGACAATGCTCACCTGGTCATCCACAATGATCCAACAAACAAGGTGTTGAACAAATGCATCCTGACTGTACTTGGCAAGCTGGTGCCCAGGTGAGTTTGTCAATGTGCCAATCTTATCCTGCTTGTCCATGGACTTAATGATCGTCCATTTGTGCTTCACAGCAGCTTCCCAATACCTGGGACCATACTCAAGAACAGGTGTTTCCGAAGGTTGCTATTGCTTGTTTTTGGGCCATAACAACAAGCTTGCTTTTCACTAAGGCCATCCATCCTGTTGCTTCGTTAAAATGTGGAACTAATGACAAAGGATGGATTACTCACAAGCACACATTGTATCATCTCATGGTTACACCCTCTTTCTTAATGAATTTATTGAAAAATTTGGAATCAGCAGTGTCTGTGCCAACAATATTAGACTGCAGAATGGAAAGTCCCATCAAGCGATCGAGTGTTGGCCAAGCTGGAGAACTGGTGGAATTACTATCACTGTCATCATCAGGGAACTCAAAATTTTCACCACTGTCGTCTGTGGAAGACTTGATGGCAGTACTCACAATTGTCAGAGCTAGTACCCTATATGAGCATGCTGACTCTTGCCAGTTGAAGAACAAGTGGGTAATGGGGCAGCAGGAGCACAAAAGCCTTCCTGGGGGACATCATTGACAACTTGTGTTGTTGCAGTGGTAGACTGTCATAGTCGACAACTGAGCTAGAACCCTCAATGTATGGAAGGTGCAGAACTCATTGGCACATGAGAATAACCACAGCAACCCTTTCCAGTTGATGGACAAGAGGATGTTGGGATTTGGCATTCTTGTTACAGAAAATCCGGATCCTCCGGAAGCGGAAACTACAGAAGTACCAACGGAACTTCCGGAACCATCTTGGCGAGCATCTCCGATGTCCTTCAACTCTTACTACGACGATATCACTCCTCTTTCCTTACCTGGAATGATCCTTTCCTACGGAGCTCCTTCTGTGTCCCCTTTCTACTCTTTTGGCCTTTCCCATTCGAACCTCCATTGGGATACATTAGCACATCCACTTTCAGAACTTCCCGATGTGTTAACTTCCTTATAAAATACTTTTCCTTTCCTAGAAGCGGAACTCTGTTCCCCTTATGTCTAACCTCTCTTATGATTCCCTTCTTACCTCCAAAGGACATCCTTCTCCTCCGTCGAACTCTTTCGACTAGTTCCCCCATTTATCCACCCAGTCTCCTTTAAATACCCGGTGACCTGTACAATAGTTCCCCAGCTAGTTCTACGCAATACAAGTGTAGTTCTAAGACTCACTCCGAGCAACTTGGGAAGTTGTTATCGAGAACTCCTCCGTTCATCCTATCATTCCGCCCAAAACCTTCCAACCGGAACCACCCAAGATTGTCTCAGTTCTACGCTTAGCGTAACAATTCTGTCCATTTCCATTGTGGTATCTATCACCACCACACTTGATATAACCAGTCTTGTGTTGACACTAGTACCCAGGCCAAATAGCTCAGTGGTTAGAGCACCTGGTATACACCTGGAAGGTTGCTGGTTCAATTCCAGCTCTGGTCACATTTTCATAACAGGAGGACACTAGGGCTGCAGTAGCTAAAGAACCTTCTTTCAAGTCTGGGGGAATATCATTGACAATTTTGGTCTTTGAGGCCCTGGAAGTATGTTGAGGAGGCATTATGCTGATGTCAATGGTGAGTAGGTGAAAAATACATGTACCCACCCACTATATGTATATGTAGAGTAGACGTTCAAACCCTAGGCCTCAGATGCACCTCAGCAGTCTCGTGCAGCACAATGCTTAATGACATTGGGTTCAAGTACTAAGACATAATGTATAGAAAATCAAGTACTGCTTTTACATAATCTATGCCATAACAGATGGTTGATGAGACTCAAGCATCAAGCATTACAAGACCTAAGTGTACACATACAGATTGCAAGTTGAAATGATATGGGGGCCAGGAGAATCTGTTACCTGGTGCACTTCTGTAATGACTGTTGTTCCATGATGGTGTCACCTTCACATTCCATTGTGACTTCCCTGCACCTCTTGGAACTCGAATGTAAGGACTGCTTCTCTACATGCGAGAGTACAAACTGCTGCCTTTCAGCAGGTTCAGTAGTCAGCCAAGATTCATTTTGACAGCTTTATGGATAATAGTATAAGAATGTTGTGGTTCTTGAGGAGTGCCATGCGACCATCATAGTCTTTGAGGTGTTCTTCAAACCCCCTTTGCTCGCTCAATAGTCTGTTAGCATTGACAACACCTGGTGCATTATCAGATTCAAGAAGGGTTTGTTGAATCACATTGGTGAGCCCACAACCATAGGAAGGCTTCTCCAGCCATTTCTTGTGATGGACAGCAAGCAACTCCTTCAAAGCATACAATAGTTGACTGAGAGATTCATCCTCACAAAAGTTAAGTGTGTCCAGCTTTTGATCAGAGCACATGAACATAGATTTCATCAGTCCTCTGGAATCTCCGAAGACTTGCAGATGGAATATTGAGTGAATGAAACTAGATCAGTGAGATAGGTTCCAGCTGGATTTGAGATAGCAGATACCCATCCACAGCAGGATGAAGAAAGTGGACTCAATGTCATGGATAAATGATTGCTGGATCTTGGGATCCTAAATGAGGTCTGCAGCTATAAATTGTCATGTACCCTGTCAACCATTGTCAGGAAACACATGTGATAAAACTGGGTAACATACCATGTGAGTGGACTGGCGAGAACCTCCTGACAATGGATTGTTCACATCAACCTTTTTACAGAGGTCCCAGTCAATGAGTAGTCCAACTTGGAAGTCAGGGGAATCCATCAAAAGTACATTAGTGGGGCTCATTGTTAGCTGCATTGATTGTGCTTGAATCACTTTCTATTTGCTTTGTCACACTTACTTAGAGTTTCAGCCACTTGGCTATTTGGTAGTGTATCTACCCACTGTATTTAGCCTTGGAGTTCGATGTAATGACTTCTTCAGTCTCTTACATCAAACTCCAGGTATGTGGTCGCATCAGACACTCAATTTATAGTCTCTTACATCAAACTCCAGTCGCCCTGTGCAGCTGTTTTATCACCATGTCCACAGAACATCAGTCACACTCCCATCGCATCCAGTCGCTCACTGGGACTAACTATGTCACTTGGAGTGAGGAAATGAAGGCCTTGCTTCGTTCGAAGGGCATCTGGAGACTCGTGGACGGAAAAGAGACCCGACGGACCGCTTCTGGCACTGAGCAGACCACTTGGGATGCCAAACAGGACAAGGCAGCAAGCGAGATTATGCTTAACATTGCTCCGGCCCAGCGGGTCCACATTCGAGCAGACCAGGATGATCCTACCAAGGCCTGGGCAGCGCTCAAGAAGGTCTTCATCCAGCAGCAGGCTAGCACTCACTTCGTCGCCTATGACGAGTTCTTCAACATCAGGAAGCAGCCTGACGAGTCCCTGCTAGCGCTTGCAGCTCGAGTCAAAGAGTGCATGCTTCAAATCAAGGATCTTCACCCCTCTACCTTCAATATCAGCAAACTGGACGATGAAATGACCTGCATGGCGATGGTTCACTGCTTGGGCGCTGATTACAACCATTTTATCTCATCCCTTGCCCTCTTGACCGACTTGGAGAAGGACAAGGACAAAGCAGCGTTCCAGACCAAGGAAATCAACCGTCACCCGCACTCTGACGCCCTTACCACCACTCCTGCCGACTCCGCACTGTCCACACAGTCGAAGCGCTGTGGTTGCACCCCAAACACACCATGTTCATTCTGCGAGAGGCCAAGGCACTGCCAGTGCAATTGCCAGTCGCTGCAGCAAGCGGAAAACTACTACAAGACGAACAAGGGGAAAGAGAAGAAGGGGGAGAAAGTGCAGGCAGCCACTGCCAGCCCAAACACCTCTGAGGACGTCGCCGAACATACTGGCAATGCCAGTCTTCGTTCCAACACCTCTGACCCCTTCTCGCCGCTCCTGCTCGATGTTGACCACGATTGGAATGCAGACTCGGGGGCCACTTCTCATATGACTCCCCATCGCCACTGGTTGCAAAATTATACCCCTAAACATGACATAATCAAGCTCGCAGACAATACTGTCGTCTATTCGGCTGAGATCAGGTCTGTGGTGTTCCACCCAGTCATTAATGGGAAGAGCGGTCAAGCAGTGGAGTTTTCGAATGTCTTGCATGTTCCTGAGCTTCGGAACAATTTATTAGCTGTTCTATACCTCACTCGTTATTCCTCCTTCGTTGTATACATCAATGCCATGCATATGATAAAACAGCTGCACTGGGTGACTGGAGTTCAATGTAAGAGACTATGAATTAGGTGTCTGATGCGACCACATACCTGGAGTGTTGGGATTTGGCATTCTGTCCATTTCCATAGTGGTGTCCATCACCACCACACTTGATATAACCAGTCTTGTGTTGACACTAGTACCCAGGCCAAATAGCTCAGTGGTTAGAGCACCTGGTATACACCCGGGAGGTCGCTGGTTCAATTCCAGCTCTGGTCGCATTT
>JBBPMD010000720.1:0-15058 GCA_038090095.1 Zangia roseola | reverse complement strand
GGTCTGATGGAGGTATTCACACTGGCAATCTTCAATTCATTCCTTGACTTCGTCGTATCTTCCTATCAATATTATTAGTAAATAACTTCGAAGCTGATTCAGTCAATCATGTCATGTTTTCTCGCAGGCCACTGCTCCAAATCCGTCCCGCATCCACAGCCCGACTCTACACACAGCTAGAGTCTCCTCGTCCGACCCGCAAGATGGGCAAAAACAAAAAATACACACTCCCGAACGAATCCCACCTCGTCCTCCCACCCCACCCCGACAATGCTGCCGCATCGATACCCATCCCCATCATCGACACGCACACTCACCTTCTCTCTACCTTTTCCACATACAAAAGCAAATACCCCACCGGCAAATACGACACCGTCTGGGACTTTGTGCGTGGGGTGTACCATGAGCGGAACGTTGCGGCGATTGTAGACGTCTGGTGTGAGGCCCCCGTTCAGCGCGCCTGGAAGGAGCTGGCGGATTCGGCAGTGAACGCGAAGGACAGGGCAGAGATGTGGGGTGGAATCGAGTATTGGTTTGTAATGGGTAAGTGACAATCTCGCTGGGAACGGGCAGTTGACGAAGGATACTGGATACTAGGCGTTCACCCGTACGTCAAGTTCTCCCTGCTGCCGTATCCGGGTCCTCATCAATTTTTTTTGGTAGGCACGAAGCCAAGTTCTACGACGATGCCGTTGAACGATCCATGTAAGTCCACGTATCGATCCAGTCCCTTGCCTGACCAATCCCCGTTCCATCTTCAACTTTTCGCGCTTTCCAGTCTGGAAGCCATGGCCCATCCTCGTTGTGTTGGTTGGGGTGAAATTGGACTCGACTACCACTACGACAACTCGCCTCGCCAACTCCAACAACATGTCTTTAGACGCCAACTTTCCACAGCTGTCAAACTCGGCAAGCCACTCACCATACATACCCGGGAAGCAGAGGCCGACACGGAACGGATACTCAGGCAGGAGGTACCGCGTGATCACAAAGTACGCCACCGTTTTCGTGTCTTCTGCTCTTTCGTCTATTTGGAATGCCTGTTGTTGACTTTCTTCCCATAGATCCACATCCACTGTTTCACCGACTCGCCCGAATTCGCTCAACGTCTCCTAGCTCACTTTCCCAACCTCCACATCGGTATCACAGGCGTCATCTCCTACTCGACCAACCTCAATACGGCCGCGATCGTTCGTCACATGGCATCGACATCGACAAGCACAAGTGCCGGTGCCAGTGACGGGCGCAATGGCACTCCTACTGGTCCCGCTCCAGATGGAGGCGCAGACCAAGACGCAAATGCACCCGCAGAGGGAGAGCTGGGTAGAGGCAGCCTACGTATCCTCCTCGAAACCGATGCCCCCTTCATGGTCCCGTCGAATATCTACGCAACTCTTCCCGCACTCAGGGGTAATAGGCTACCGCTATGTCATACGGGCATGATCCCGTGGGTGGCTGATTTCACGGCAGGTGTTATCCGAGAAGTGGTGGGGCGAGAGAGAGGGACATGGGGCCCTACAGAAGTAATGAAACGAGCAAATGAAAACGCCCGTTTCATATATGGTCTGCGATGTGTTGATGAAGCCCAAGTTGAGCAATAAAGGCAATCGCGTTTCGCTCACATGTGGGTAGACATCTGAGACTGCCAGACAAATATTCGGTTTGAAATCAGAGACAGTCCGCTGGGAGGGTTGTCATGCGTACAAGCTCGGACAGTTCTGCCAAAGATATATCGCCCCCGACTCCGTTCTTGGTATCATGCTACCAAACGAACAACGACAACATCCGCGCTTGTACCCTGGGAAAACACGGCATCAACGCATCGCTGGAAGCCGGGTATGATGGCGGGCCGGAGAGTGGGTACAACCATGCTGATGAACAGCCGAGTGCCGAGACTGTCCACGCAACTTCCCATGGTGCGTTCCTTTGACATGACCGACCGCTCTGGATCGCAGGACTGCGGCTTGATCTCAGATAGATGCGTGCCGAGCGGCCGACATTTCTCGGCGCTTGAAATTCGTCCTAACTGACAACCTTTCCAGCACTCGCTCCACTTTCCATAGTCGACCTTGGTGCTATGCGCCATCTCTCACTACGGGATTTTTTTCACGAATTACCTGGTTCTCATTGACTCTGATATCGTGGTCAGAGTGCAATTCACCCACGCTCTCCAATAGTGGACATCAGCTGCTCAATTCTTGGTGAGAGCGATTTTCAACATGACAAACATTTCCTGAGAGTGTTGGGCAGCCAGATGGTTGAGCTTCTCGAACATACAAAGGAGAGGCGCCCAGCGTTGTCGGATCTGCCCAACATGACGCTCTGCAAAGCTCCCTATGACGGTGACCCGGAGTTGGACGAGTTGCATGATCAGGAGCTCGACGGAGCATCATTGCTAGCTTTACTGATCGGCCATTTTTCAAGCCACTGGGCATCATCGTGAATTGCCTGCTCCGCCATCATTACCTGGAGTAGCTCCGTCTATTCACTGAACCGCAGAGCGGATGCATCTTCGAGATGGGGCTCCTGCCGATAGATGTACCAAATGGCCCCATTGTCGTGAAGGCTGACGATTACCAAAGCAATCGTCTGACCGATTCCTTGATTATCGCTTTCCCCTGCCTCGCCACGTTGATCAACTGCCAAACATACCTTGCTAACATACAGCAAAGTGATACCTTTGGATCGCGAGATATAAAGCGCGGGTCGATCGCAACGAAAGTATATTGGCGTCGGCGGCATCTTGGATACAATGGATAGGATATACGATGGAGAACCCCAGATGAGTCTGACGGAACCATCGATCTGCGCCACGTCAACGTTGCGTCCCGTTTCTGCCATGGACTGTGACTTTAGTATGTGCGCTGTGCAAGACTGAACTCCGAGAGGGTGTGATGGTGGCTTGGCGGAGTGGGAACGGCGAGTCACTGAGTTCTAGTCCAGGTACATATATATGACCTAGACCTAGCTACACTGATCTCACGCCGTGACGCACGTCGACCACTTCGGGAAAAGACACGCCTGACTCAATAGACAGTCGATTCATGGGCATACACCCATTCCAAACAGAATTTCAACGGCAGTCCAACTGCCCACACGATACACAGACTTTGATATTACAGTACAGCAGACAACGAGTCTAACGAGCACCACGAACGATGCGAATTGAAGTGCCAATTATTTAGCACTTGCATTCACCGGCCTTGCACTGGCAGCTATCATAATCGGTCAGCTGGGCTTCATCCAACGAGGTCGACGTGGACACTTACGAATCGCCGCAGTTGCACTTGGACTCGCCGCAGGCGCCGGCGTTGTTGACGAGGATGGTGTTAACCTAACGGTGAGCGGTGAGCGACAGTGATCGACAGAGACGATGAGATGGACGTACGAATTGCATGTCGATTGTGAGTGATATGAGTGTTCTGAAGAAAGAGCAGGTCAGGTCGACGTCAGTCCTTTTATACCCTTCCAGGATCTGGGGTGGCACCCAATGGGGAGATACAGGAATATCCAAGAATTCGCTCGATCATCCAGAAAATGCCTCTCACACTCGTGCGAATGATATCAAGCCGCATGCCATTTCTCTAGACCCCAGCTAATCAAATAACCTATAACGCGGTAATCCGACACCCCATTTCGACATCTTCTGATGCACTCCATGTCACAAATATTGTCACAACCGGTCCGGCAATATTGCTTCACTAGCTCCACCAGCCCGAATTGAACATCGTGTCACCAACTGCCATGCACTACGAGTCTATGACTTCCACGTCTGCCGGGTCGCCCGGACCACCCAACGCGCTTGCGCCTCATGCATCTTTGAGTGTGTCCGGGCGATGTTGCAAGCGGTCACGAGCACGAATCCCATCCCATGTCAGACTGTACATGGGTCTCTTTGGGCAACAATACCTCTGCTGCGCTTGCCTAGTTTTCGATGTCAGAGCTTGATAAACCTCGGAGGCAACTCCAGACGATTTATAAGGGACCTCCAGGTGGTGTGATCGAAGAAATACAATACAAAGTCGTACACATATATACAGTTGCGGTGCGATCACCAATGTGCAACGTCTCCCGTATTATTTTTACCCGAGATGTCGACAGCCAAACTAGCGCTCGAATCTTCAAACCTTGCGTTCGCCCGAGTGTGATGATGATGCGTCGTTGCCCTCGAGTGCGCGTTCTTCCCTTTGGATAAACGCCTCACGTGCCTCTTCGCTAACAGTTCCGAATATAACGTCCATCTCTTCCAAACTATGTCCCTTGGTCTCGGGAATCAAGCTGCGACATAAATTCGACATCAACGCCCCGTTGAACACACATCGCGTCAAGCGGTACTCACAGTGAAAAGACAGCCATTCCGGCGATGTTGATGGTAGCAAACATCATAAACAACTTGTACCCCAGGTTAGCCTCGATCGTTGGCGTCACCTTGGCCACGACAAAGTCTAGAGAACAGTGAGCACTCTTTGATCAAACCGTCGTATTATTAGAACACGTACTCCACAGCCACTGCGACGCAGATGCGACCGCGAGCCCGTAATGCCGCGTTCTTGTCGGGAAAATATCGGCCACGTATACCCATGGGAGTGGACCCCACCCCATCGAATAAAAGCAGACATAAATATACAACATCGCAGCCATCGCTTTGGAAGCCGGTGGTGGTGGTGGTGGCGTCACCCCTGGTGCAGGCGTGACGACGGGATGTGTCTTGAGAATGGCACCGATGATGAAGAACATGATGCCCATGCCCAGTCCGGAGATGAACAGCGACGGCTTACGGCCCAGACTGTCCACCATGAGGAACACAAAGATGGTGGTTGCGATCACTTTCACGACACCATAGATCCCCGAAGCCAAGAGGGAATTGGTCTGGCCGGAATATCCGATCTGCCATTTTCAAATGGTGAAGGTCACGAGCTAGTTCATGATGGCTAAAACGTACCGAAGTAAAGATTTGGGGTGCGTAATACCCAACGGAATTCTGTCCGCTCCATTGTTGCAGCAAAAAGATAACAAAGGCGATGACGAATCGGATAAGATTGCCTTTTCCGAGGAATGCCTCCTTGATTCCGAGCCCCTCGCGTGCTTCGCGTTCTTCTTTAATCGCTGCCTCGATTTCTGCCATTTCATGTCTGACCGAGAGCGAGTCACACGGCTCTCTGCGGAGGTATGCGAGATTTATGATCGCATCGTCAATGCGACCTTTGGATGCCAACCAACGCGGCGATTCCTAGGGTCCAATTAACTTCCTGCCGGATCTAAACGAGGGGTAGCCTACCTTGATTGTAAGCAATCCAAGAGCCATCATCCCAGAAAGAACAAGTTGGAAACCAAAAGGAACTCTCCACACGTTGACACTGTTGGCCATGTGTAGCCCAACACCAACTAAGTGGTTTGCCGTTAGTACTCGACGTATCCGCTAATCCAGCGATGGATGGACCCACAGTTGATAAAATACGAGATCATAACGCCAATGGCCACCATGATTTGGAACATGCCAGTTATTCGCCCGCGGACATCTTTGGGTGAACATTCCGATACATAAGCAGGGGCAACGGCGGATATCGCGCCGATGCCGACACCCGATACCACGCGTCCAGCATAAATGTAACTAATACCGTTGCTGCCGTCTGCCACCGTGGTAAGGATCTGTTGTCGTCAGTGTGAAATTTTACGACGTTGCCAAGCAGACTCACGGCACCGACGCAGAACACGAGCGTAAACGCAAAAAGAGTCCACCGACGACCGAAACGCGCTGAGAAGATCACCTGGTCAGCGTACGCACAAGCGGCGAAGGGAAGCCTACCTGAGAGAGGTGCACTTCCCAAAGCGCCAAAAAAAGCACCAGCCTGAAGGACAGAGACGACGTTGGACGAGATTGCTATGGACTTGCTATTGTTGAGTGAGCCGTCGGGATTGATGATGCCAAATTGCTTTTTAAAGTAAGTCTGAGAGACAACTCCTCCAGCGATACCTCTAGTGGAGGGTGCACCGGTGAGCCATCATATATTCGTCGACGTCTGGAGGCAGCACGTACGTATCATAACCAAAGAGTATGATGCCCCAGTACACAACAAACGCTAGCCCTGTTGACCCAGATCAGACTCTAGACAATCGCGAAAGGTCACCAGCCTCCAATCACGTACAATATACACGTATATTCTTGAAGTTGACGAAGGAAGACATGAGGGTAAACTTCCGAGGGTGGGCGAAAAGTTATGGCCAAGAACAATCGCTTATATAGCGACGCTTGACAAGACCCGGCGGTTTTATCGACTATGTTCCCCCTTTTATAGCACGACCGTGCGTCGATTTGGTGGTGAGTTCCGTTGGGGGTCGTGCCTGTTGGCGCAGGAATGCACGGACCGGCGGACCGCCAGGTGTTGTAAAGGTTGGTTATCCCAACAAAGCTAACCAAACCATAAAACCCCGGTGTGGGGACGTGGGGAATGCAGGACTAGAAACGGCAACTTTACACCGTGAAAAATACATTAGGCTTAATCGCCAGGAAGTCAATCAATCTCAAGGAACTGTCGGGGGTGTAATGGAGGCCATACCTAAGCTATCTTCATCCCCCTGCTGGTAGCAGGTTGGTCAAGTTGATCTTGGGCGGAGATATTCTGAAATTCAGGAGAAGACGGAGTTAGATATGCCCATGTTACACTTGCAAACGCGTGAACATTCTGAAACCGTTTGGAATATTGCTATATAGGTATGCCGGTTGGCTTCAGACCGTCATGCAATTAGTGCTGTCCACAGCCTGAATGCGACTTCGTCGGATGCACATGCTTGATAAAGGCATCCGTTCCTCATATTCCTGATAGATCCGAGAAAAAGAGACGAAACACTACTTTAGACGAGCGAAATCTCCGCGGGATACCCAACTTGAAGCGCCAACTTGCCCGTGACGCTAATAAGCATAACATGCGTGATTGGATGATAACCCACCGTGCACCTCATTTTCACCTTACCTTTATTGCGGCTATAAACTGAGCGACAAAACTTCCCAGCCAAACAGTGGTGACCTGCAGATACCCGCCTAAACACCGGAATTTTGTCGCATCGACGCTTTCCATTCTCAGCTGATCAAACACGTGATCGAGTGGACACATGCACAAACAACATTAGTAGAACTCACTAGCATGGCATACTTACTGGGCTAGCAGTAACAGCTCTGTCCAGTCAGAGAACTAAATATTGAAGAAACAACAAGTCAGGTGCATATTCGGATGACTCACATATACACTAACTTGATGTCTGGACAGATATGGCCAGTGACTCAAGATCTACGGTGTTCACACAAATATATCATCACTAGGCTGCTCCCTAAGTACCACTGGTAGTAGATCAACATGCCAGTAGTACCTGATAGATCGAACCCATACCTTAACGAACGTGCAGGGTGTTATGTAGGTAAGCACCGGTTAATATGTTGATCGCGACGTAGGCTGGAAAGCAGGGGGTGGAGGTGGGTTATCAAACGAATGTTGCTCACGTGTTTCATATCGATATTGGACTGAGTAGGTCTCGGGTCATGCATCAGGATAATTCATTCACCACGAGTAAGGAGGCACTGCCTATGCTACATTGCTCCTAAGTGTACCGGAAGAACAATGATCCTGAAGTCGACCTCGAGGAAGTCAGCAGTAGGTAGTGATAAGCTGTGCACGGACGGGAACGGGGTGGAGGTGATGACTGAAATTTGTAAACGAGATCTCAAGATCTCGATCGCTGAGTGAGATCCTAAGATTTCCTTTTTGGGTTGACCAGAATCCATATTTATTTATCCCGCTCGCTTACTGTCGTCACTCCGTCATGCTCACTTACAATCCCGCCTCCCTCGACAAAGATGATTCCTGGTCTGCAATATTCAGACCACCCGCAAACGAATCACCACAGGAAAAGCAGGCTCGCATCGCCCGCCAGCAGGAAGCTACCAGAATATCCAGGGAAATCGACGACGCCATCGAAAAGTCCAGGAAACAGTACGAGAAGCGCAAAAGGGCCATCAAGGTCCTCCTTCTCGGTCAGTCCATTCTATCGTCTTCTCTTTATCCGTCTCATCATCTGCGCAGGCCAAGCCGAGTCTGGAAAATCCACCATGCTCAGGAGTATGTCTCTCCAAAGCTCTCCCTCTCCGCGCTAATCGTCTATCAGATTTTCAGCTCGCGTTTTGTCCGACTTACTTCCAGCGCGAGATTCCCATATGGAAGGTCATCATACAGCTGAATCTCATCGGGTATGTCGCTTCCCTCTCTTCGTCCCTCCACTTCATTCCCGCTCCAGCTCCGTAAAGAAGTTGCTTGCCATCATCGAGGATGAGCTAGACTCACCCACTCTCTCCTCCCCCCTTTCCCACTCAAACTCAAATCTCCGTGTTCACCAAACCTCTTCCCCCCCCTTACCCGCGCCCCCTTGCGACCAGTCCTCCGCCGATCCGCGCTCAGTCGCCATCTCCCCCTCTCCCTCTCGTCATGTCTCTCCCACCAGTTCATCTACCATCATCGCCTCTAGCTCCCGCAAGCAACCCTCCATCGATCTCAGGTCTGATGCCGACCCCCCCTTGACGCAAGCCCACTCCGCTCTCCGTCTCCGTCTCCTCCCCCTTCTTAGCGTGGAAACGAACCTCGCACGCCAGCTCCTTCCCGAATTCGGCGGTGCACACCCTCCCCTCCCTTCAGCAACCGGCTGGACAAGGTGGGCGTCCGGTGCCTCAAACGACCCTGCAGCCGGTTTCTTATTTGGAAACGGGGAGATTTGTGTCCGAGCTGGCGGCGCTTGGAAGTGCATTTTGGAGCGTGTTACAGGCACAGCCCTTGAACGCGACAGCCCGCCAGACCCTCCAAGCGATGACAGCAGCATCGCCCGTCCCATCGATCCTCGACCACCCTCTACACCTGGAAAATCCACCACTCGCAGCACCAGACCTCATCCGAGCGATCCAACGCCTCTTCTTGAGGCCCTCGCTTCAGACGTGCACGCCCTTTGGACAGATCCTGCTGTGCAAGCGCTACTCAAGCGAAAGGGTGTCCGAATGGAGCATAGCGCCGGCTTCTTTTTAAATGATATCAAGAGAATTGGAAAACCTGGCTGGAAACCGGACATAGGTTTGTGTTCCATACTTGGTTGGGATCTCTCTTTCACACGTTTCGCAGATGACATTGTACGGGCTAGACTCAGAACGTTTGGTGTAGATGAACATCGATTCGTGGTAGACGATGGTATGTGCAACTGCTTTCCCTTCTCCGCTCGCTCACTCTCAGTCTCTAGGATCGGAATGGTATATCTACGACGTAGGCGGCAGCCGTGGTTCAAGGCATCAATGGGTGCCCTATTTTGACGATGGTTTGTTTATTCCCTTACTTTGGATCAGTTGTCTGAGCCCCATGTCTAGTCCAAGCGATCATATTCCTCGCGCCACTCGTGTTTAACCAAGTTCTTGACGAGGATAGACTGATAAACCGGCTGGTTTGTTCCATGTGCTCGTTCTGTGCCCTTATCTTTGCTCACCATCCTAAAGGAAGACTCGATTAGCTTATGGAAAGAAGTCTGCGTGAATCCCCTGCTTGCACGCGCCAATATCATTCTCTTTTTGAACAAAATGGATATCCTTCAATCGACGCTCAAGTCCGGCGTTCGCGTGCAAACCTATGTGCCCACCTATGGCTCACAACCAAACGAGCAGGAGCATGTCGTGAAATGTATGTCGCTCGCACAATTCGTACTCTTTGCAGCTGACTGTCCGGCAGACTTCCGCGACAAGTTTCGCGCATACCATGTATGTCCTTATTTCGTTCCCTGACACGTACTGATAGCCGCCCATTTACAGCGGCGCCTGTCGCCCAAGCAACGAACCTTTTTCTGTCATGAAACTTCTGCCATTGTACGTGTTTCCCCGTTAACGCCGTCGCCGAGCCCCGTTCTGACTGCGACTGGTTTCCTAGGACACAAAAGCGACACAAGCGGTCCTTACAGGTGTGCGCGAGGGCATATTGAGGAGCCATCTCGAGCGTCTCAGCGTCATCTGATCAAACAACATCGTATTTTTGGGACAGGTTTCCGCCTCAGCACTCGGAAACACTTTTTTTCTGCTTCATCAATTTCGTCATGATGCGCCCATATCCAACACATTGACACCCTACTTCACGCCCCATCTGTAAACACGCGGTCACCCATAGTCCTTATCCCCCCATTCTTCAAGCTTCACGATAGACGCGGTAACCCCTATCCCCCCATTCCCTCCATCTGTATACGTGCAGTCACCCTCCATTACCTCCATCATCTGTAATCGTATCTCATGCTCGTGTTTGTATGTGTTCCATCTCGAGGTTTTTGTGTCTTACGTCTGTTCCGACATATGTTACCGTTTGCGTCCAAATGCGCTCTATTCACGCATAGCTTACTTTCATTCGCCTAGCTGTTATAGGGTATCCGTATAGCCATTCTAATATAGATGCGTTGTCGTCCTCACTGCCATCACGTGGGTCATCCCGACGGACCAAGCCCCCTACTGTTGACGGGTTAAACCCGGGTTCGGTCGGTATGTCAAGCAAAATTTCGATATCCTTGATAAAAAGAGGGGGCAAACCGCGATGATGTGAAACTATCGACCAGATTGACCCCGACGTTCGGTCACGAAGGGTGCGAGCTTGCGGGTTCGGATTCAGACTCGGAGAAGACATAAGCTTGCAAAGCATCAGCATCCAAGGTATCAATCGTCGATACCTGTGCTCGATAATACGAGTGCACAAGTACTTCGTACCAGTTACTACAAGCACTGCAGGCGAACGCGCCCGACATACGGTTGTCCCACGTTACCCGGAGCCGGTTTCAAAAAGTTTGACACCAGCGATCGCCGCGATCGTATCATGCAATAAGCTATTCCGAACCTCGCATGACTCACTGATAGACTCAGCGATCGCGTCGTCCCGCGGGATCCATGGACCACTTATTCACGTCTCCGACGGTCAGTGACTCGATCTCTGCGGCATATTCATTTTCCGCGTCAATCACTGTAGGTTAGCGTTACCATACGTAATGTTGTAGTCGGTATGGACTAGGAACTTCCATCCCTTGAACCTGAACAGGTACGCGGCGATCAGCTCAGGGGGTCGGACAATACTGTGGATAATCAGAAATGCGGAAAGCTTACCCTGCGTTGGCAAAAACTTCAACATATATTACGTAATCGACGATGTTGTCGTCGTTCCGACAACGACGCAGATCTCGAGCCCAACTTTTCGGTAACCTCCAGTCCGAGTCTCGGACCCTCTGTCACGGTGTACCTGAATCACAGCGCCACTAACACCATCCGTTTGACAAACACATTGGGTCACGTAGAGGTGCGGCCGCCAGTCGTGACAGCGAGGGAGTCAGACCTCAGGCTCCATTAGTGATTTGAAAGAACCTGTCGAGCAAGTATGTACACACCACAGGTAACCTGACCATCATCAGACGTAACCTAAATGCCACCCTGACTGTCGTCCGTTGGGCTCAAGTCGGAGGCGGGTGGTCGGTCCCTGGCTTGGTCAGGCACCGGACCTCGCAGCTTGGTCGCGGCAATACTACAGCTTGACGACCCTGTAACCTTGAGACGCTTCGTGGTTCAGGAGGGGCTTTGTGCTGTCGTATACCCGCCACGCTAGACCTTTTGGGGCTGTTTTTTCGCTCGTCTGTCGGGACGTTACCATTAGGGTTGCCAACCGGCCATTAATCGTTGGGAAATCAGAGCGCCGACAAGGCAAATTAATTATGCTCAACCTCCTACCCCAACCTGCCACAAGTCGATGAATATTTCAAGATGAAAATGTCGTCCAATCCAAGTCGCCCAGGTACGGTGCTTTGTGACTATTGACATCGAGACTCAGACCAAACGTAATTTCAAGAATTTGCTAAGCTGACCATCATTTCGAATTGAGACGAGCCGCAACGACATTTTCCGTCAGTCGGACCGCAAGACGTGACAAGTTTAATCGCACGCTATTATACGCAACACACTATCTTACACTCCAAACGAAAAATAAAACCCCGTTTACTGAATCTTTTCCGCCTTCCACACCTGGTTTTGACCATCCCAACGCCCCCACAGCTCGATAGGCGTGCCGGGAGTCGAATTCCCAAAATCAGAAAGATCCACACAAAAGTTGGTGTTGTTCGACGGCGACAATCTATCCCGAATGCCGATCAACGCATCGTATGGCTAGAACAAGGCGACGACACTCACCTCACGCCATTGTCGATACCTTGCACGTCTTCGACGAACCACGCAAAACTGTCATTGCTCCCGACGACCTTTTGCCCGTCGCATACCTCGCCGGCAACGTTGAGGTAGGATTGATTACCCCCGACCGACTTGAGATCGAACGTCTGGTTGGCACCAGTGCTTTCAAAGGTCCACTGTTGACGAAGCGCCGTGTATGGACGTCAAGGCATGTCCATTTGACGGGAGTGACGACGCAGGACGGGACGATCGCAGACAGAACGAAAACGAATCAGAACTCCTCGATGACACGACGAAACGAGCTGCGTACCGCCTGATTGGGGCTGTTGTGGAAATCATAGCCAATAACTGTCGGGGTGCGATTTAGCGAGATTCGGGAGACGACAGCAGAACGACGTACTGGAACGATTGTCGCCCCCGGAGAGGTCAAGGCAAGTACCTCCCTTGGCGTTGATGAGAGCGTAAGAATTGTTTGGTTGGATGAAGGACATGGTGACGGAGGTGCTGGTAGCCTTGGAAGATATGATGAGGGAAAGGGGTAAGCTCACTGTAGGTTTATATATTCCCGCAGGCCTCCGTGACGCAACTTGGTCACTGATCTGCGGAGCTGACAAAAACTGAATAGTACTGACGTGGGTTTACTCCATCGATCGTTCTACATTCACTACTTCAGTGTTTAGGGGCCTTCCTCGGTTTCCGAGACACGAATGCAACTTTTTATTTGGCGTCGTGACTGTCTCAGACTAACAGTTGCTGGTGAATTCAAGTTACTCATGCAATTCCAAGGCTGACTAGGGTCATAGAATGTTCCCTTTCTCCGAGGGAAATCAAACGATCAGCAAAAGCTGACAAGATCACAGGAAAGGAAACCTCCTAC
The DNA here is from genome assembly GCA_038090095.1 of Zangia roseola. NCBI lineage: Eukaryota > Fungi > Basidiomycota > Agaricomycetes > Boletales > Boletaceae > Zangia > Zangia roseola. The sequence continues at coordinate 1,961 of JBBPMD010000720.1, read as the reverse complement.
TCAGTCACTAGACTCTGAGAGAGGCTCCCAGGGATTCCGATTCTCCCATTGACCGCGCACTTCATCAGCCTTTTTGAACGTCTTGCAGTACTATAACAGATGATGGAAACTCAGATAGCATTGCTGAGTTCGATCACAAGGCCAATCGCGCCTCGTTCTAACTCTGAACATCCCACGCGAGGACGGGAATCAAGAATAAAAATATTTCATGTACCAGAACGTGGCGATCGTCCGGTTTGCAACCTCGTCGGATTGGATGGTGGCCTGCCCACCCGAGAATGGGATCACCACCTCCCAGCTTCAGAGCTTCGACGACAACTTCTCGCAAGGCATCGGTGTGGTGATGCGATCCTCGGGGACATGGAAAGTCCATAGGTCGGGGAGGAGTTTGCGCCACTGTAGGTAACCCAGACAGTCACATTCCCTACATCAAACCAAGTCCACACGTCCTTGAGAGGAATATGATGGCGAGTATTCCCAAGGCAGACTGATCAACGCTAGATACCATTGTGATATTCTGCGCTCGAGTGGATGAACTGTAGTGGATCCTCGTCGATGACTGGGATAGCAAGGCCAGTCGGGAACAATCACGGTCTGCGTTACGATATCACTCGTCGCCAGATATATTTGACGACAGCTTGAAATCAAGTACATGGCGTTATACACGACTCGTAACATGACGTGTGCAGCAGGATCGTCTGAGGTGCCTGCGCGATGGACCTGCGTGACACCAAGCCGCTGAGGTCTATGTGACCAAAACGAGAGAAGCGCTGGACACAACGTAATTCCGGAGGATATGCCGTCCTACGTTGCCGGATACACGGCTGAGCGTAAAAAGTATGCCTAAAATAAATTGCGGAAACTATAATTTTTGTACAAGTGTGGTATAGTGTGAGTAGCGGACCGATACTTGGGGTGTAAAATGACTAATTATTTGCCGTGTCCCCCAAAAATTCTATGCGACGGGTGCAAATAAATGTTTATCAGGCTTAGGACCCAGCTCATATGGAAACGGGACAATACATATGATTGTGGGGTATTTATTCGAAGGTATCTGCCCTATAAATCCCACGTATAGATCAGGTATGCAACGTGATTATAGGCTGAGCATAAACTCGATATACAGTGTATACAAGTATGTACTCGGCCCGCGGAATTGAAGAAGGGGGCATCAGCAAATCACTTTTTCACTGGCTATGTCTGGACAAACCTGGACAGCTCTCCATAGCAAATCTCAGCTAGGTATCCTATGCCATAGCTCCATAGCAAAAGACAGGGGTAATGAAACACAAAATTTTCAGTATTAATTTAGGTTAAAAAATTTATGAGACCATCTTAGTATCAGTCCAAGCTTCTGTGTAAATTTTTGAGACCACAAGTACAAATCTGTGGGTGTGGCATGCAAAGACGCCGACAAGTGTGTGAAAAATAGTGTTTTGCTGATGGGGGTACGCTGCGCACAAGTCACCGTAAGTGTAGCTTATGAAGTGGGGCAGTTTGACGGTGGAATTGGGAATACACAGCACGTCACAGGAGCACATCGTATTACAGTCAGAAGCATACAAAACTACATGGTAAAACAAGAGATAAATTCAAAAGAGGAGAGGGGGGAAACGACGGGTGGTGTGCTCATGGAATGCTTATGATATGAACGTCAAGGCCTTCTCAAGAAACTCTGCCGTGTCATCTAGCGGCCCATCATTGAACCTGCCAGTGCACTGACAGACCGGGTCGCACATCCACCCAACAATGAACTGACCCTCCAGTGGTACATCAGCAAACTAGACCTTGGTTGGACAGAGTTGGACAGGATTTGACAGACTGGGTAGCCTCAAGGACACTCCAGCAAGGTACCTAATTGGCCAGGATTGTCCAGATCTGTCCCAGTCCTTCCACAGTCTGTGACAGTCTAGCAAACTCTGACAGATATGATAGGTAGTTCATCATTCAATTGTAAGACA
>JBBPMD010000719.1:0-15063 GCA_038090095.1 Zangia roseola | reverse complement strand
GGGAAAACGACATACATTCCAAAATCGGCGATGACGACGTCACTGTTCGGGTCCTTTGTCTGGTAGAGAATATTTTCAGGCCTGTGATACCCAAACTATGAGACGTAACAAAGAGCATATTAATGAGCCTACTTGAGGTCGCGATGGACGATATCGTGTTCATGGAGGTACTTCACCCCTGAAAATACAGACCTAAACAACTATGAAGTGAGACCAAACGCCGATATGCGCATACGAACCAAGAGGACAAACCGAATGACAGAAATAGCATCTTTCTCTGTGAATTTACCCCTCTGCAGTATGCGTTCAAACAACTCGCCACCAGTGGCAAGCTCGAAAGAGAGGTAATATTTACTTCTCGATTCAAACCAATCATAGAATTTGACCTGACGAGGAGAGGAAAGACACGAATAAATCAGCGCGCGAATGAGGAAATGGGTAGTGACGGACGATATTGGGGTGATCGAGACCCTTCAAAACTTCCATCTCGGTCCATACGGCGGCTTCGTTTCCTTTGACTTTCTTTTTCGGGATCACTTTGAGAGCAACCTCTTTAGTCGTCACGGCGCGCATATGTGGCGAAGAAAAGCCTGAGGAGGGGTGCAAGGCCGCACTGAATAGGGGTATTGTCGAGTGGCCATGAGTCGGTTCGATCGGGCTCGGGGTCGTCGATGCAGCGGCACCCTGCCGGGCTATATCCACCTGGTCGGCAGGGACGTGCCAGGTCGCTTTCTAACAAACGAGCACAACAGTAGGAAAAAAAAAGATCATGTTCAGAGCGGCGATAGAAAGCGAGGAGAAAAGGGTTATCCCCGCGACCCAGCCACCGCCGGTGAAAATCCGGGGAGGCATACGAAGGTGACTACACTACTTACCACTACTTTTCCAAATGTTCCAGTACCGAGTACTTCGTGTATTTCGTATAGTTGCTTCTTGACAAAGCTAGGCGGTTGAGGTAAGAGCGCGTCTTTCAGTGATAGATGCTTCATGATTTGGTCGGTAGAACGTTGCAGGTAAGCTAGTTCGATGGGAATACGGATCAAAGATCAGAATGTCGCCGCGGAACGAGGCAGTCGTGGCAAGGTCAGTTGCAGGGACGAGTGGAGAAGCTGCTATTGTTTCAATCACTTGGATACACAGCTTGCTGCTGTTATTTGGCACTGCCGCATATCTTATCAGATATGAATTCGCCAAGGAGGCTATGCAAAACTTATACATCTGATGAGTTACCATCTATACAATTAAACAGATAATCATACGGTTTGCCTGCTGCAGATAACAACTAATTTCATCAACACCGCTATCCTCAGTTCTCCCGCTTTTATGTAGTCTGCGTTGTACAAAGATCAAATAACTTACGCAGTGCAGGATCTGCACAGCATCACACCATTGACAATGTGAATGACGCCATCTGAACTGACAAAAATTCGCCCGTAGAGTTAGTGAAGGAAGCGTAATTCTGACCGGCTCCTGACACAAGCGTAGTCTGATTGGATAATTCGGTTGAGTAGACTGACGTTCCGTTGATGAACTGTTTGCCGTGATTACTCCTCTTCGGGATACGAAAGAGAGTGACGGACATGATTGCCAACAACGTTTTGAAGTACTGTCGTGTTCTTCAAAAGATCAATAAGGGAACTCTGCACCACTTGTATATCACCATCATTAAGGTCGCACGAAATATTTCGGACAACAGTAGATATACTGGACGGCGGAGTCAGAACAGAGTTGATTGTCAAAATCGGTGTCCTCGTAGGCCGTTGCGTTCTCGGCCTATGATAACATTCGACCTAACACAAAGGGCGTTAGAGAGGATCAAGGGAACGCGATGCAGCTAACTCTGCAAAAAGCGGCCAATAATTCGACTGGGACCAAGAACCTGGGGCTGGTTTCCATCAAGTGTGACAAGCTGCGAGTCGTTAAGTAGAGTACGTCCAATGCTCAGATTGGGACATGTGTCTGGTTGACGACGTCGGCTAGGACGATACGATACGAGATTAGATCCTTCAATGCGGTTTGATCGTAGGGCATACACTGGAGGCTGGTAAGGAGGAGAACGTCACACCAAAAGGAGTGGCACACAAGCACTGTCCGTGGGAGCGAAAATGGATGTATTTCCTCCCGATGGTTCGGCGAACACAAATTGACCGAGAGCACTGATACCATTCAAGGACTGTGTAGAGTCGACGCCTGCATTGAGCACCTGCAAGAGACCAATGAAACTAGAATGTGCAAGCATGGCGGGAATTAAAGTGTAAGTGAACCGACGAACACGGTGGTCGGATGTCAAGCCAATGCAAAAGGACGGGGATTTTCTGATAATCTCGGGCTCGCAGTCGCAAAATCTATGACGCAATGCGCAGCGCAGGTTGATCGACGTCCTTCGTCGAGCCACTTGATGGTTTAACACATCGAGTGAAGGATTCTAAACCTTTTCAGAACGGGTTTGTGGATAAATTATTGTACGTAGTACGTTACCGGCGGTCAGAAGACGCGAACCTTCTCGTTCCAACTGTTTCACCACCCAGCCTCGATGATTGTCACTTCCATCTGAAATCATGATGAGAACTAGAATCTCTGATTTAATAACCATATGATAGCCTAGAGTACAAACGAGTTGGCTTGGATGGAAAGGCCTTCGAACAAACTCGGCAATTGCCGGCGTAGTCGAATTCCCACAAGAAGTTGAAGGACTTTGTTTTTCAAACTTCTTAGTGACACACCATCTTCAAGCTGAAAGCAAAGATCTCCAAATGGCACCCCGCGCACCTCCTCAAAATGCAGCCATGTTTGGCATACCTCAGCAACGACGCGCTTTGAATGACCCCAACGAGTCAGCGTTTTCCCGCTTCATCCGGGAGGAAGTCTTTGCACCAGAGAAGCTTATGGGGAACATCAACATATCCACGGCAGTGGGTATTTTTGCCGTCGGAGTCTTTGCGGCCAGGACATGGGGTGACCTCCTTGTGCCTGCATAACTGGGTGCAGGGGTTTATGGTCAGGTGGTCGTGTCTGTGCGGGCCGAATTTTTTACGATAACTCAAAGTGAGTATCATATCCTCTTTATGTACGAGCATTTCCGATACAATTCCATATAGGTTTTGTCGTGCCATTGTGGTTTCACCGTGCAGTCGTCCTTCTCCACACAGAACATAGCTATGTCCCCACTGTAATATTATTCTTGACGATATTAATAGAGAGGACAACAAGCTCTAAAACATCATCCAATTCCGTCGTGAACGTTCTTACGATGTGCATCTTCGCCTCTGCAGTTCTGATTTCGACAGCCAGTGCTAAAAAGCGCAGACCACAGCTCGTGGTCAAAATTGCGACTACTGCTCCCGTGGGGTCGCTTACCAACTGGCGTTCGTGTCACGGCCAGTCTAGCAGTCCGCAGGAACCCTGCTGACCAGCTATTGATGACCGCCGATCGGTAACTTGCGACTAGGCGTGCCGTAGCAATTGAATTGCTTATATTTTCAGTGACACTTTCGGGAATAAGGTGCGTCTGGGCTCTGTTATCCTCAAACCTTGTTCCAAGATATTACTGTCACCGAATACACTTTTCGACGAACTCTAATGTCGACCACGCGGCTACTACGTGTCACACGCGTTATCCTTGGAAGCATAATACAGTTGCACAGGTCGGACGCCCACTGTCAATGTCAATCGTCTATCTCACGATGTGGCCAGCGGACAAAATAACACTCGTTTTACTTTTGTTCCCCTCCGATGGCCGGCAGCTGAGTGATGCGGCGCAATAATTAAATTGCTCCCACCGTGTGATTATATTCAGTAGACGGATCCGAATTCTGTTTCTTCCTTCTTTCTCGCTGACCAACCAAGGGACAACAGTGTTTGGTCTCTTGGTTCTAAAAGATACGCACGGTTGAAACGTGCTCGAACCGATGGTATGGACCCACCCCACATCATACCCTGCTCTTTTCCAATTTGCCAATATCCCGCCAGGGAGGGATCTCCCATCGACAGCACCATCGTCAGTGGACACGTACACTCCCATTTGATGCTTGAGGTAGGTGCCCCATGCACACACCTCGCACACGAATTTTGACCATCTGTCACTCGGAAGAATTGGAGTTGCGTCGTTTAAAAGGCGGACCACAGCAATAATACGCTGGCATAGTGGCTTGCCTCTTACTCGAGGGCTTGGCGCCACTATTTGGCGATCAACGCACGGAAGAGTCACCCGTCGTGACCCCAACTATCCAGTGTAGTGGTCCTGTTTTTTTGGATCCGAGGAGAACGTATGTATTGTTCTATTCTGTAGCGGTTGCCTTGCTCACCCGTTATATGGCACAGCAGACCCATTCAGTCCGTGTTCCCTGTCCGAGTTCACCGCAGGGGGGGAAATGACAGGAAGGCTTCTCTTCAAGGGTAACGCATCATTCAAAAAAATACCTTTGATGATGACCAGGCTGACACGGCCATGCAGATCGGTCGATGTCATTTCCTGCCTCGCTGGCGTCGACAGTGCGAGCTCGCCCAGTCAGAACTGGAGATTGGAGAAATAGTGAAGTGGTGCAGTGATGACCTCCTACTAGTACACTCGTGCGCCCAATCCCCCTCCTCGGTGTCGCTTATTCGAAACCGGCTGATCACCTAGACCAGAGAGGGTCCGTCGAGAGCGGCCACAAAGGGCCTAGACCACGCACCGTGCACGAGAATACAAAGAGACCGATTTCTTCGCTCGAGCTTTATCTCCATTTTACCCCGATCGTGTGACGAGAGGTATGCCGGCTGTCCCACCCGCGGCCTTCTACTCGCCTCATGTCGACGACAGATGGCTTCAGGCCCTTTAGTGTCCATCCGCAGCCATCCACTTGCATTCCGGGGTTCACATGGTCATGGATCACCCGCGAGCATAACCGCGATGTTTTAATTTCGATGATGTGATGAAGTACGACGTGGTCTAGAAGCATTTCATCCCCGGGGAGGCAACGGATGGATCCGTGTGTATATTGCGTATTGCTCGTCATCCGTGGAGGAATGCCGCCGAGGGTCGACCCTTGTTACATGGTGACTTCCCAGCCCTGATTGTCGCCCACAGCGAAACTGATCCAACGCTGGATCGTCAACCCTCTTAGGAATTTTTCAGCACGGCTCACGATCGAACAAGAAAAAAAACACCAGCTCCGTGAAGCACGCATCAGACAACGGGACTTGTGTCGAATGACAGCTGGACTATTTATTATCTGACAGTGCTACAATACAATTGCAGGGACAGATGCGGGCAAAGCAGTAGCGATGAAGATGCGATGACAACATGATGATAGCAGTAACCACAAGAAGAAAAAGGACAGGGAAAATGTAAATGTAAAAGAAAACCAAAAACAGGCGCTGTGCAAATCAAGCGTATCGATTGTTCAGTTACCAAAAATCTATGACGATGAAATTGTATTGGGTTATCTCTCCCTCGACCAATAACGCATCTGCGAAGGGTCACCCCCTGATCCAGCGGGAGGCGGTGTGTTGGTCGATTGTTGCACTTGAGAGTAAGAAGATCCAGGCTGGCCGGGTGGAAGAATGGGAGGGACGGCCCTAGCGAGCGGTTGATATGAGCCAACGGCAGAGGACGAGCTAGAACCATATGCTTGTTGCAGGGATGAGTATGATCGCCCTGAAACGGGGTTGCCTGGGACCGGCGCGACCACATTGTAAGGCTGAGGCGGGACAGAAATAGCCTGAATAGAAGACGAGAACCCCTCCTGGGGAGTATGATGTGGCGGATAAAATGGTGAGGTGAGCGTGGGGAAACCATAGCCAGTAGTAGATGTGCCCGAGGAGCTGGATGAAGGAATTACCTCTGATCCGCTTGTATTGGTGGTCCAGGCATGCGGAGACACAGCCTGAGGATACCCACGGTGCCCGTCATCTGCACTGAGCTCCTGGCTGTTTTGGGGCCACGACTGCATCTGGATCCGGCTTTGCTCCTCCCTTGTGTTAGACCACACCTCGGCAGCGGAAGTGGATTCAGAGAAGTAGGACGATGGCTGCGTATGATGCTGTTGCTGAGCAGACAGGTATGGATGGTAATAGTTCGCTGCGTGTTCTGATCCGCGGGAGACGGACGAGATAGACGATGTCATGTCGGGTGTGGTACGACCAGGGCGAGATGTATAGGACACTCGCGTGTCACCAAGGGGACGGTAGGTCGCATCCGAGGGCTGGTAACTGGATGACCGTGACTGCGTGGCCGAGTACGTCCCACTAGTAGGGTCAGCAGGAACGCTCGCGTAACGAACATCCTGCCCGATGAAGTGGGGATCTTCTGTGTCTGCCACCTCGACTGGAGATACGTCACTGTAGTCGGCACTTCCGGAAAAGTCGTCCACGAGGTCCGAGCTAGATGCATGGTCTGCGGAGAGACCAGGAGAAGGATCAGGTTTGCGACGTTTCCGGCTATTGTTCGGTCGCCTCTTGTACACATAGTCCGGGTACTTCTGATTGAAGTTATCTTTGAGGAGTTTGGCTTGATCTAGATAGAACTGTTTCTCGGACTGGAAGATCACGGAATCGGTGGTCAGATGACGGAAGACGGACGTATACAAGAGGAAGCCCTGACCGGACTCATGTTGTTCCATTCACGACTGAGAATCTTGCTAACTTCGCCTGTACGCATCGATTGGTTCTCTGCAGCGACTTGCGGGCGACGTCGGCGAGCAAATATCATGAACGCATTCATCGGCCGTTTAGGAGTACCATCCGCGTTTAGCGTCTGCGACGTCAAAGCAGCGTTTGAATCATCTGCGAAGAAGTGAAGAAATGTTGACATGGCAGAGAGCCGTGAGTGCGCACCGTCACAAGGCTCCATTCTGTGCGAGTCAGGGTATAGCAGATAGGCGGCCTCGTCATCCGAGCCAGAAGGGGACCCGCGGTCATGCAACGACCCGGAATGTTGCGCCACAGCATGATGTTGCCCTTGAAAGTCTGGGTGGTAGCCTTGCATGGCAACGAAAGCGGAAACTGGGCAGGGCCACCCGAGGAGAGTGGGCGGTATATATCAAGCAAGAGGGAAGAGGAATGAGTCCAGTTCTGTGAAGCTCAATGATCGGCAGGGAACTGTATCCAGTCGGATAACAAACTGGACGAGTTGGGCTGAACCTGAAACGGAGCAAATGAGCCAGAGTTTTCTAGGCCGGGCTCGGTGGCATACGGTAGCAAACAAAAGCATGGCAAGATAGACGAAAACTAACTGGCGAATTTTAGTTTGATCATACTCATGGAGAGTGAACCTTGGTCCCTAGGATTCGCGGAGTCGTGGCTTGAGGCATTGACACCGCTTGTTCCATGATTGAAACCGAGCGCTCACAGGAACATTCCCTCACTCAGCATCTCCGGCCTCGAGGAATCTCCAAAGTCACAAGTCATTCGTAGTTCAGGTCCAATCTTGGATCGATTCCCGCTTCTTACTTACGCCAGCTGATCTGGAGTTCCCTTTTGGGCTAGGTAGGTCCTGCAGGAGGCCCTTCCTTTTCCAGGCGCTCAAGACCCCCGAAAACACACGACGCATGTTCCCGAGCCTTGACCAAGGATGGCTATACTCACGGTAAAGGCCCGGGTTAAATCAACTCGTGTTTGCCAGGCTATACTTGCCCCGGAAACCGGCGGTTGCGTTGCTGCAAAGAAATTTTTAACCTTGTAAATTGCGAACACTACAGTCTGTTTACCGCAGGTACAACGGCTTTTTTGTCCCCGTCGCGTAGGGAGCCGCGGCGGAGATTGCTGAGTGAACGTGTCTACGGTAGTGCGCAGCCTGTCAAAGGACTTTTCATCTGGCTCCTGAGTGATTCCGCCAAGCCACTGCTAGGACCCTGACATACCCTCGCCCACCAAACGCGCGACATTATGTGCTTAGCAGGTCTTGTCAATTCGGCCCGTACTAGACATGTGTGAGTTCCGACCGGCGAGTGCCGACAGAGTCACTGTGTGGGTCGACCTTCTACTACGGCTGTTCTGCCTTGTCCGAATGACGTGTCCTATCTAATCATGATCTATCAGTAAAGAAAAAAGAAAAGAAAACTACCTCAGGGTGCACCCCAGAATTCATTAAGTTTGGTCGCAGGGAATATTATGTGTCGTTTGCCGCCGCGCGTGTCAACCTCCTTCTGCTTCCGATCACAGTCACATCAGGCTTATTGGCTAGCAGGATAACGTTGCACGGAAGCTCATGCACAACCGTTCGAACGGCATGGAGACAACGTTACAGAAGCCGGTGGAGCCTCTTCAGCGCCACAGCTGTCATCCAATCCCACTTCTTTTCCCGTTCTCCAACTTAAGAACTCTGTTCCATGCGGTGTGTCGACCCCCGCACGCTCAAGCCAACAGATCTTCGGGATGAAAGGCACTAACCCGCGGTAATTTGAAATATTCTAACTCTTCTCAGACCTCAGTATCCCACCTTGCTCGTTCCCAGCGGACGATGAAACTGGTGCCCAATCCGGTCGACCTACCGTGTCGCAGTCCCGCCCACAGATTGGACAGTGATCCGATTTGTATTATGTGTGTATGCGGCCGGTGTTACGACCCACCTTAACCCACGAGGTCAAGATGATCTCCGTCTCGGAACTTTGCTCTAATCATTAATAGATGCGCCGTCATCCGCATATCACAAGAACTTCATTTAAGTGACAAGGATATGTGTCTGGCTTCACCGATGCGGCTGAAGTGCCGGGTCCGGATATCCATATCGCGGTATACGAGGGACCCGAGGAAGCTAGATTTCGCATACCGCCGTGGCTCACATCAAGCTATGGAAGATGCGGGCACGTCGAGTGTGCCTTGCATCAAGACTGGGTTCCATTGCTTCATTATTTGCAATGAAAACCTGCCCTCGGGGAAACGCGTTTCCGCTCGTCAACAGCGACGTAAATGAAGAAACGTGCAAAGTTCCCTGTGTAACAGACTTTGAGAAATGCACAGTCCGCGGTAACTTGGTTTCTTCTCTCAAGGGACTGGAGACTTGAGTTATCTTTTTGAGAAGATGGCGCATCCTGCACTAACGTAATAGAGTGACCATCAGCTGGGTCAGATTTTGCCCCCATGAGCCACAGATCACTAGACCCTGTCTCCGAAGGTACCTGTCACACAGGGTGTCTGAAACCATATTGAGCAGTCACGCAGTCCACAACGTCCACGGGATATGTGAATCGATCAATGTGTCATTGGACACTTGCTGAGTTGGCGAGCCTCAAAGGAAAGCCATGTACCCAGAATGAATCGATCAGGAACCCCCGATCCACAGAAGACGCGAGCCCTTCTCCCGGTCCCTGTAAGGGCCCTCCTCCAAGGTTTCGGAGGCCAAAAGCACTACGTTATCGATCTCCGCGCCGAAGAACCGCAAAATAAACCCTCATCAGTTGAGCGCAAGATGCTTGCCTCGAGTGACAAGAACCGATCCCAGCGAAATCACCCTGTCACAGAACACAGACAGCAGTCCGAGCTGCGTAGGTGAGGCGGCCACAGCAGGGTTTCCAATGGGTGTTCGTGGTACTTGGATCGAGCAAGCGAATTCTGAGATAAATAGAATAAGGATGCCTATGGTGATATTATTTTCAAGACGACTCGGGGAGACCTTTGATTGAGGCTCGATGGATCCTGCCTGAGTTGAGTTTGATGCGGCCGGTTAACCAACGATCAGCTGTGGACTCACTTATGTATCAGTCATTGGGGCTAGGCCTAACGAAGTGAGGGGAACACGTAACTATGTCGTACCTCCACATTTGCATGCTGGCACAGTATGTAGTTGGCAGTGTCACGAAACTGACTAAAAATGTGATATTGGGTCCGGGCCGTGCCGCCGTGCCGCGCCGGCAAGCTGCGGTGCGCAAGAAACGCTTGGAAATGCTGGAGGGTTCTTCTGCCGTTCGAAAGGGCGAGTTAATCATACGTACAAGTTCGTTCATGAGTACACCTGGCAGCAGTAAATTAAACATGTACATGACCGCAGTGCGACCCAACACTTGGATAACGCATACTTGCTTAGTCAGAAAAACATGTACATGTCCCAACTTGTTGCAACGTTTCGTTCTTCCCAAGTTCTGTAAACTTTACCATCATATCCGGATGAAACACGCAGTCATAGACGCTAGTAAGTTCCGACCTTACGACGTACAGCTTCACGTTTTCTGACTATGAACCAGACTTTCCAAAGACTGCAGATGGACGCATATACCACCTCGGGATAAAATCGGGCGAGGTGGCCAATAGAATTGTGAGCCTCAGCCATATGACAGCTCAAGTTGGATGCACACACTGAATGTTCCTCAACCATCATGTTCGTTAACAGGTCACTGTTGGCTCGCTTCCCCGCGCCAAGCACATCGCAACATACTTTGATGCATACCCCAAACCCTTTTCACTGCACTCAGAACGCGGATTTCTGACAATTACGGGGCGGTATCGGGGCTGTCCAGTGTCTGTCGTGTGCATTGGCATGGGGGCACCTAATGTAGATTTTTTTATCCGCGAAGTGAGAGAGTGCCTTCAAGGCGATATGTTGGTCATAAGGTAAGTTTCTCGGCTGTTTCTTTATGTCAGGCTCTCGGATTTCCGCCTTTATCCATATTTCTGCAAGGATTGGATCGTGTGGTTGCTTGACAGATCTGCCTGTTGGATCTCTCGTTTTACCTAAAGCCAGTGTTGCGGTTACAAGAAACCTAGACTTTGATTTTGCAAATGGGGACCACTGGAGTGTCCCTTACATACTCAGTAAACCGGTGAGGCGAATAGAACATCATCGTCTCTTGACAAATAATGGAATTTGTCTCAAAAGATACCCGCTGATTCGGATCTCGTGATGACCGTACGTTTCTTGTATTTATGGTTGTTTGGAGCTGAATTTGACCTCCATGGTACTCAGCTTCAACGTACACTGGATTCCACAAAGCCAGTGGGTGCCTCGAGTCCGGTTGTCCTAAATGCCGTGAACGCATCCACCGACAGGTATATTTGTCACACCTGCTCAGACGTATTTCAGGAGCTAACGCGGCCGTGACAGCTTTTACTCTTCGCAAGGCAGACAAACGTCATTTCAAGATTACAATTCGGGATTGATTGATCACCTGAAGGAGACGATACCAGACATTGCTACTTTTGAGGTAAACTATAATGCTGCCTTATTCTATCTTTTCTTGTTTGGGGAGGGTCTCATTGTTGTGTTGTCGCCTTGTATAGATGGAGACTTACTGGATTTTTCATCTGGCGGCAAGTTGGCGAAGCCGTTCGGCTTTCTCGCCCGCACTGGTCCCGCGGTCTACCGCCGGTTCACTGTTGCAGAGCGGTTCTTCCCCACGTACAGAAAGTGGCTGCACTGCCTCGCGAGGGTCCTGCCCCGCCATGGATGTAATGCCATGGCCATCGATAAGAGCGGCCGCCGTTCAGATGGTCTATGCTTCTCGATCGTCCCGAGAGTTTATTATCCCCGAGGTCGCCACCGAACTTGAGAGGTGGTGTGGTCAGGCAGTATTGGAGGCGCTTTGCGCTACAGATGTCCCGCCGGACGTACGTATCAATATGCTCAACTCTTTAGTGCACCTCGCTGATCAGTCTTTGTACGGTGTAGCGGCTGCACCCTCAAGAAGGGAGTGTGTGGAGCTTGAACGGCAGTCTTGCGAAGGCAGCACTGTAAAGCACGCTTATCTGAGGTACCCCAGAGCCCTATTATGGATATCATCGAACTTATTATATGCTTGTACTTCATGTGTATACTTACCTACCAAAGAGAAGAAAAACGCTCCAAACAATTTCCGGACTTTGCCGTACCAAGTAATTAAACGCCACATCTCCTTCAGAGCAAAATTGAACTGTAAAGCATATTTGGCTGACCGATATATCGATAAGCGACCAGCATTGATTATCTGAATCTGCAAAGAATAAAAATTTGTCCACTCCGCCAGCACCGACTAGCGGGTGGAGATTTGTGATACGTTCCTGTTCTAGACTATCAAAGAAGCGAAAATGCAAGAACTCGCAATGGTGGCCAAACAAACGGCATCGTACTCCACCACTTGCGGTCGACATTTACGAGACGAGGCACCATGCCATGGCACTGATCAGGACGCGGGTGGATCAACGGACATTACTACAAAACGCTGATTATGACAAGCAGGCTGCACTGTGACGTAGTTTCGGTGATGTGCGTCTTCCGCTAGGTGGGGAAAACGACTCACAGGATCCACACTACGGTTTGCGCGCCGTGTTATACGGTGATTCGGGGTGGTGGGGTCACCCGTTCATTTGTGGATAACGATCGTCCCCAGCCTTCCAAGGCGCAGAGCTTCGTGATGGCTAATTTGCGGGCAGTCCTCTAGATGGAGACATGCAAGGCGAGTAGGATGCAGTGCATCCTGCATGGGGATGAGGGTAGATCTTGATGAGCCGCTCGCAGAACTAGGTTCGTTTGCAGGCTGTGACGAGTTGGTCCCGAGATAACGTCTCTTCTTGAGTGGCCGTATCTTGCGCCCTAGCACCGCCGAAGCGAACACCTCAGTTTCAAGTGCTCCTTCTTCGTAATCTTGTTCGTCTCTGTCGTCATCTGGAGCTAATGTCCTCGTGTGCACCATCGACCATAGGGTGCGAAAGTCGATATCGGAGCAACTCCACAAGATAAGATCCTCCAACCGCGGGCATACCCGTACACCGCACAGTCGGGTATGAACACCACCTATGACGGGAACACATCCGTACGCTTCTGCTAGTGCGTCCAACATCACGTTCACTCCAGTGCAGGCTCCCAATGTTAGCGAAACGAGGTTCGGCATGTATCCAAGTATTGACCTGCCATGGGTGGGTGGGATGTCAAAGTTGGATATCGAGAGATGGGTGAGGTGAGGAAGGCGGGGATCCCTGAAGATCGATTCCAACCTCGGAAGGGAAGGAAACCCTGATTCTTTACGTATATTTTGACCGACGAAGGCGATATCAAGTCTGGCGAGGGAGGGGAAAACGAATTGACGTAGCGAAGAACCAAGCGTGTCTTCATTCTGACAGTTCACGTTAAGCTCTTTAAGGGTGTGAAGCACGAGGACATTGGAGAGTGGTTCAGTCTGGATGAACGAATCCTGGTTATGGATGTGGTTACCACGAAATTGAGTTACATCGAAACGCTTAGTTGGGGACTGGGCGATCCAAAGATCCCAACGTTCGAGTCCGGGAAAAGTTACGAGCGACATAAATGGAAAGATATCCCTGTGGTATGCATACTTCCATTCAAGGTGCTTTAGTCCCGGCAATTCAAAGGAAGCGGCAACCACTGGGTCATGTGGCTCGTTGATGCGATGGGATAGCTGCCCGTTCGTCGCCGGTCTCGTGGTCACGTCCCATACAGGAGTTACTCCGATCAAGGAAAGCTCGTGGAGCACAGGGGTGTGTTTTAGAAGCTTGATCAGGTGGGACATCTTGAGTGCGAAATGGTGTAGCTGTGTCGAATGTGATTTCTTAGGAGGATAGGATAGCTCGAGAGTACGTGTGGTCTGAATCAAGAACGCGGGAAGAATAGACATGGGCATCTGTTGTAGACGGAGATTCCTAAGCACGATCGGGCTCGGGTTCCCTGAGGAGGTTTGGTCTGTTGACAGCAGATCAGAAGTGAGGAGTTGTGTGCCTTCAAAAGAAGGATTCATGATACTGAGCGCGAGGTCTAGGGATTCCAGTTGGTGAAGGTGTTCGTAACCACGAGTAATACCCGCAAGGACGTGTTCCATGGTTTTAGCGAAACCACATTCGACGGTAAGAGAGCGCAAGCGTCGGCCCTGAGAACATAAGGTATAGATAATGTTAACCATAGTGGCTTCTTCGAGAGTCGACATAGTCAAGTCGTCGGAAGTGTTGGGGCTGTGATTGGAGGTGAAATTGAAGGAGATGGGTGAAGTCCCTGCGCGTTCCAAGAATGCGGATAAGGGTTGAGGAACCCAGTGGGGCGTCCAATATGAGATATACGACCATAGACGGGACGTTGAGAGGGCAAGGTCGCGCCACTTGCGACAAACATGTGATATGACGACTGCCGCTGAATTATACGATAGTCCAGTTGCTGGGTCTGCACTGTCGTCCTCCGCACGAATGAAGAATATCTCGACGAGGAGTTCCGTTGGGAGCCAATTGATGGGTTGCTTTCGGCTTTCAAGATCTGTAATCTTTGAACCCAAGGCCTCCACCTCTGCCCTGAGGGAGCTTTGGAGTGCGACCATTTCCTCCACGACACGGGTGAAATCGTCTTCCCGGCGTTGCAAGACACCGAGCTGCGCGGTGAGCAGCTCGATTTCCTTGTCGATCATCACCGAGGTCCTTCTGGCCATCCTGACGCGCAATTTCACAGCGAGAAAGAGGTGTAACTTAAAGAGGGGTATAAACTGGTTGTAGCTTAGTGGACGCGATGTCGACGGAAGGCCGGAATCAGTGAATCTCTTTGTTTTGAGCTTGCGCGGAGTTTCGTGCGGCGGGTCGTACGCCGACACTCCGGCGTGAGATGTAGAATGGCTCAAAAAAGTAATGCACAGCATTACATAATTATTTCGATCGCTCATATCTTGACAACCAGCTTGCTTCACTTAAAGGTATAGGACTCACTGGCAGTAGAGAGCCAGATCTTTGTAGATTCATGTAGTAGACAAAAAAATCCAATATAATAAGTATATGATCAATGATGGTGTGAATAGTGATTCTGTGGCCTGGCCTAGCCTGAGGGTTTTGTGGAGCCTTGTATAGAATAGTGGTTTCTGCAGAGGGCCTAGCCTGTAGAGTACTTGAGTCACTAAAGAAAGAGACTACTGTACTCTAGCTGCGATGTACCTACGATTAGGTAAGCATGTAGCTGTACTACCACAGCTCAAATGTCATTTACAACACCTTGGGCCAAGCTGCCAGGGCTGGGCCCAAGAAGTTCTGAAGCCCTGAGAGACTACCTGATATGGTAAGTTGCAACTCAACATCTGTTGTTGTCATTTGTTTTGTCACCATCACTCACTCAATGAAGCAAACACTCTAAAGCAAGAGCAAATGACTAGTGGAGTGAAGTGTAACTGAGGTGCTCACATCAGCAAACCA
>JBBPMD010000718.1:0-15065 GCA_038090095.1 Zangia roseola | reverse complement strand
CGGTTGCCATGCAGTAGCCTCATGTCACTACAAAATCGGCGTCACGCTATTCTGACGCGAGAATAGTTAGATCATGTCTCATAATATCCGACAATGCCCTCAGTCCCCCGTTCTAACGTGTTCATCTGCTGGAAGAACATCGAATCCGCTCTGTCCAAGGTCTGCAGGCAGAGTCGCTGATTCATCTAGAGCTGAAGCGGTGAGGAGCGCTTCTGCTTCCTCCACTCCGGTCGCCGGTGCTGTCGGGGTGGGCGGAGGGCGGAGGAAGAAGGGTGGTTGGACCAGGTTGTTGAACAGGAACTACAAACGTATATCAGTTGCCGCAAAGCGGCGACAAATCACAAACGTACTGTTCCGTAGCTGATGAAGAGGATAGTGAATAAGTTGAAATTCTTCAGCAAGTAGCCAATCACTTACACCAACAGAGAGAAACCGACCACCTGCAAGAGTGATATGGGGAACAGTAACTGCTCCCAGCCCAGCGCAAGACTGATTAACCAGATCGACAGTGTTCTGCAGGTATCGGTTAAACTCCTAGCCGTAGCGCTCACATGTCTGGTTACGCTTAGGCCAAAGTAGTTGAACAAAGAAATACTCAGAGCAATGGCAAACGAAGACCAAAGGACACTTGGAGTATTGATCATCTGATGCCAACCCCTCGGAAGGTCAAAGAAAGGAGAGCGAGAAGACACGGATGGTTGCGCCATGAATGGCATGAGAAGAAGGATCGTCAAGGCACCAAACAAGCCTTCAAACCCCACCGCAACAAGAGGAGCAACACTCCAACGGGTCATGATTTTCTCCTCGACGACGAATTGCGTTGCCGTGCTGTGAGAAGCATGGTTAGCATACGAAGAGCGGACATGTACATACACTTACAAAACTTGGGCAAACAAAACGAAGAACACGCCTGTTTATGAATTGGGTCAAAGGACCAACCGAAACAAGATGGTTGACCATACCGACAAGAGCCTTTGCTGCATCAACCTGATCAGTAGGCTCCGACTCGGTGCCGGTAGCATGAGCAATGACCATATTAACAGCATCCCTGACTGTGTCTTTGATGAGAGAACCACTGTAGCCAACGAGTGAGACACCCGCCATCACAGTGAGGAGGGATACCCATCTAGAACAAGCAAGTCAGAGAAGGGAACAAAGGAGGGCGAAAGACGGACTGGTATAACCAAAGACGGCGGCGGAGGAAGATCACACTGAGAACGCCGACGAATAGGACGAGGGCGCCACGGGTCATCTGATAGATGGAAACAGGTGTGTATAAAAGACCGACATTCATGAGCTGTAAATTGGTCCACGAATTGACGGCATTAGCGTCGAGCGAGTTTAATGGTAGCGGATGGATGGTAATGGAAGATGGAGAGGAGTAGGGAAATACGGACCGTGGTACCGGTAAGATCACAAGCGGCAGGGAACCATAAGAGGAGTAATTTCCACCCTCGCAGCTCCTGAGAATGTGGAACGGACTTAGCCTGGGGCTGCTCATCTTCTTCGTCTGATTCGGAAGGAAGGAAGACGGGGGCATTACTGCGCCTCGTGCTGAACCACGCGTAGAGGACGGGAAGGAAGCCTAAGATAAAAGCGAAGCTGTGAGAATCTGACGAGAATGAAGGACGAATACAGCAAGGTCAAGAACTGACAAAGCATTTCGCCAACTACAAGACGGGTTAGCGAGGGGGTGGAGATGAAATAGGGCAGGACGGACGGAACATTTGGAGGGTCTGCCAGACGGGCTGTTCGTAGAGAACATGGTTGCGAGGGTCTGGATCAGAACAATTCTCTACACATTGCATGTCCTGGCAAGGAAGTGAGGCACTACAGTAGGGTGTGTCGAACCAAGCAAGCAGACCTGCCATTTGCTCCAGAGCGAGTTACTGGAGCCCTATTGAAACAAGTCAGGATGACAACAAGGGTGTATAAAAAAACATACGGTAATGATCATCCCCCCAAGGAGGAACGGAATATAGAGGGACGAGCGGGGCATAGTCGCAAGGCTGAGGAGGGAGCCAGTCACGCTTCGGGTGGGACAAGGAGGATGTCACATGTCACTGTGCACGTGACCAGTTGCCGCCAAAAGAAGAGATCCGGGGATATTTTACGTAATCGAGGATCTGAGATCTAAAGGCAGGGTCATTCGGGGTCACTGATGATGTTGGGCTTCTCGACGACTTCCGTTTTTGGACAGCCTGTCATGGTTATTTATCTCGTCTGCTTCTTTTCCCTCTCCCTCGTCCGTCTCTGCATCTTCTCCTCGTTGTTTCCGTCGTCGTACTCGCACCTTTCCTCATCGTCAGACGCGACGACCACCCCCTCAAATGGTAAAGCTCTCCCTCATCTCCCCCAAAGGCAATCAGGGCGTGCGCTATTTCCCCCACCAAGGTTACCTCGGCTTAACTCCACTCCGATTCGAAGGTCGTGCGTGTCCATCTCTCCATCTCTAACTCTTCCTCTTCCGCTCATCCTTTACTCCAAGTCGTCCGCACACAGATCGAGCAGGACGGCAAAACTCTACCCGCTAAGGACATCATTATCGCCGTCCGCTGTTATGAATCACGCCAAGGTCGCTTGGGAACCGTACAAACAAATGTCCTCTATGAACACTCCGTCACCCTTTGGCAGAAGCGTGACACCCAAGAGTGGTCCGAGCTCGGCGATGCCGAATATCCATTTCGCTTTTCTCTCCCTTCCCACGTCCCCGCTCCCAGCACCGCACTCTTATTCCAAGAGTATCGCATATTTTGGCGTATCGAGGCAGGTGAGTGCATCGTGTCACTTTATCTGCGGTTTGTTCTGACCAGCCATCAGTCCTGAATCATATCCCCATCTCAGCTGTCGGCTGCCGTCAGATCAAGTACTTCGAGTTGTCCCTCGCGCGCTACGACGCCCCAGCCAGTCCATCTCCCCCAACACCGTTGACACCCTCCTCGTCGTCATACATGACCTTGTCAAGGTCTAAATCCCGTGGACCGCCCTTGCGTTACTGCATAATCACACCGCCCACACCGATCGGTCCACTTGATATTGTCTCTGTACAACTCATTGTACAACCTCTCGATCCCTCTGCATCAATCCGTAGTGCCTCCGCTTTCGTCGAACGAAGAATAAATTTCAGTGACTCTCGGTCAAGTCCCCCCGACTCACCCCCAGGGTCTCACCGGCTCTCGTCGTATACACCCCAAAACCCCACGAGTTCCTCCAACCACGTCAAAGAAGGCAGTTCGTCGACATACCCAGAGAGGGACAACCCTTCCTCGCAAGATTTGCTCCATCCTGCTTCTTCGTCATCTGCATTTTCTGGTGATTCTTCACGTCCGCTGCTATCCAACCACGAATACAACACAGATGAGTCTGTACCAGCCCCTGCTGGAGATCGCGGAGCAATCCACATATTTGCACATGCTGAATCAACTGGTCGCTTCTCCAGAGATTCCTCTGGAGTGTGGCGCCATAGCCTCGCGTTTTCGTGGCCGGATACGAAGTCCAGCAGTCGTTGGGCAGTTGGGGAGTCTGTCCAAACCAGCCTAGCTAGTGTCAAGTTCTTTGTTCGTGTCAAGGTAACATTATTATTCCTTGCGTCGTTACCAACACTAAGTATTCCTTAGTTGATCGTCTCTTCGTTGGCAAGTTCTGCAGAAACAGTAGAACTGGAGGACAAGGAGCTCGTTGTCGTATCCACGAATGACCTACAAAGGCAACTGGCACTATCCCGGTGTAACGATACAATGAACGGGACTTTGGGCCATTCAAAATCAAAGTCCCCTCGGCGACGCAAGCGCGATCGTCAAACAGAACAACTTCCATCGCCGCCGCGAACTCCTCGTCCGGCCCCTGCGCCAGAGACGCCGGGCGCTACAATCCCCATCACCAGCCCCCCTCCTCCTTCCACACATAGCTACAAGATTTCAACCGCGTCCTCGCCTTATCCAGGAACAAACAACAATATGCCTAAGGTTTCGAGGCGGCCACACACCTCCGCGGGTCCCCGGGACTTGCCTAGCAGACTTGAGGCGCGAACGTACGAAAACTTCAAAAACCAAACCGACCGACCGGTAGTTCTTCCTCGGCCGGAAACTGCCCAGCCCACACGCCCACCTAGACCTCCCCCAAGTTCCCGCAGCAGCTTCTTTCGTCAACGTATTGTCGAACCACCACGCCTGGGATCGAGCTCGAGCATGAGCTCTGGTGGGCACTTGAGTATCGAGAGTTCATCACAACACCATTCGCATGGGAGTCTTTTATTTGAAAGGGTAAACCTCGTAGACGTACAAGCGTGGGAGCAGGAACTCGCACGCATAGAATCTACGAGCCGGAGAAACAGTGCAAGCATGCTCGGGTTCACGTCTCAACGAAAGAAATCTAGCAGGGAGCAACCCCTCATACCAACGTACCTGCGTGCAGAAGGATAATTTTCACCTCCGCATTCCCCGCATCACGTTAGCATCTCAGCTTCACCATTCGTATTAGACTTGCTGTGACGCGAGCTTGGCCCGATAACTTACAACACTCCTGCACTCGTATAATTTGCTGTGACTGACTAGCACCTCAATTGTACTATCGTTTATGTACGCAGTAATACTCATTAATTGACTGCACAGCATCGCTTCATCGACGTTTACGGAATTGGGGCACTCTCTCAGCTCAAGCCAACACACCAAGTCATCGGGTTCAAGAATGAGTTTTCCGTGGTTCAGGCTGACACTCGTGGCAGGTGGTTGTGCGTCCGTTCAAGCCATCGTATCATTCGCGAGTAGTACTGATGACTAGCGTGACCCGAAACACGTCGCTCCCTCGACCCAACTTGAAAGTGATGAGCATGGGGTATCTTATTATGAAGGGTCCGTCTACTCGTCCTCGTGTTGCCCAACCTAACCTTGCTGGCTCTTCTTCTTACATGCATGCACCCTTCACCCAGCTACTGTGCCGACTCCTGAGCAAACATACGCCGTGAGTGGTGCTTCTTATAGACCCACTTCTTCTTCCAGTGGGCTGGACCAAGGCTGGCCTGTGTTGCTGATGCAGTCGAAACAGGCAATGGCACCTGATCTCAGGCGGAAAGTGGACGCCAATCGAGCTGCGCGCATGGCTCAAGAACGCGTCTTGAAGCAGGAAATCGAGGCTCAAGCAAGTCTATCCATCATTCATGTTCTTTCTTGTAGCCCTACGGGCACTTAACCATGCGCCACATCTAGGCAAGGAATTCAGAAGCCGCAGAACCGATATGGGTGAATCCAAAGACATGAACGGCAAGTGGAAAGACACCGCTCCGACGTCCTACTGCCAGCATTTAAAAAAAAATCTTCTCATACTCCTCGGTCCAATTCACATTACCACGGAGTTTAATGCCCTACTACAAGCATGTGTCGCTCTCGCAATCTGACTTACGATGTTTCTCACCTCCTCGGAACCGACAATCTTACCGTGAATGTCAGGTAAGGCATGACCTCGGTCCACGGCTACTTAACTTGATACGATAACCGCATTCATCCAAAATGCCTTGTTTCATGCGACCCAGCTAATCAAGAGCAACCGGTGCTTCTCTCCTGATCCGGATGAGAGGGTGAATTGGATAGTGTGTACTAAAACAGATTGAAAGAACTGTCCCACGCGGTGTAGTAATGGAAAAAAAGACATGAAAAAGTTGGGAGGGCACGGGTTTTCAGGGGGAATGCTTGGGATTTGGGAATCCCTGCCGCGGAGAAAAACCGGTGTCGTGTCGTGTTATGCCAACAAGAGTAAAAAACGAAACGGATTGAGCTCTCAAGTCTATGGATCGGGTCGATTATTGCGTAAACTACCTGCCGAGTAAGATGCATTCCCCATCGTCTATGACTCAGTGTGCCACGTCGGCCCGTGCGAGCGTATGGATGAAATAGCTGAAATCGGCGGATCCATCGATGGTGTTGAGTCGACGTGATGTCAAGGATGTCCTGAAGTATCCGTGTCAAATGAAGATGAATGGGGAATACATGATGTCATTAAGGTTCCCGCCGAATTCCCCGACTGCCGGCCTCGTTCACGAAGAGTTGAGCTGCATGGAGAGCGGGGCCCTTCACCGTTACTGGAAGTATGGGCAGTATGCGCTTTGCCATTACCAATTAGTGTATGTGTTTCTGTCACGCGCGAGGATTCGCCAAGGGATCGCTCGATGCTGTAGGAGATGTCGTCTAGGTCATCAACGGCAGTTCCATGCAGAAATGAAGAGGTTATTTGACCTGATACTGGCGTCGATGAGCGACTGCCGACTGAGGTGGTACCACCGGAGGAATCATCGGCTTGTAGAGCCTGAGGTACCGGAGCACTAGATTGGGCCCTGGGCGGCGCAGGCTCGTCATTGCTGGGTACCGAAGGCGGCCGTCCGGCAATAGCTTGCTCCGTTTCCTGACGCCTTTGTTCTTCCCTTCTTTGTTGTGCTTCATGCTCAATTAGAGAGAGGCGCATGGCTTCCATAACCATAAGCTGGTGCAAGGTTAGCGTAAGTAGAAGGGGAAAGGAGCAGGATTTCACCTCTTCCAAGTCTTGTCCACCCAGACCCATTTGTCCGAGGAGTTGACTGAGGTCTGCCTGACCATTCGCCCGCGCACCACGGCGCCGTCGACTACCGATAGCACTGCCAGTGGACCCGCCTTCGCCATCTGGGACTTCTCCACCGCCCTCCGTGGTTGAAAGAGTGTGCACGCGACCACTGGTGACACCGACGGGGATGAGCCTATCTCCAACTTGCCTCATAATAATCCTCCTGTTTGCACGACGCGTTGCTGCCGCACGGACAGCATTGAGTTTGGCTTCCCAGTCAGGCCGGATATGGTCTTAGTTGAGAAGCGACGTGAGAACGACGAAGGAGAAGGGATGGAGGGTGCGACCCACCAGTTGTGACGACTTCTGGACTATCATGACCAAAGCTCTTTCGACGGCGCTTGTGGGTGTTTGAGGGGCCAGAGATACTTTGCTGTGAACGGTCGGCCCAGGATGGAGGTGCCTGAGAGAAAGGTCAAGAAGAAGGAAAAGGAAGATTTGGCGAGGGCTGACCATTCCCTCACTGCCAATACCCGCGCGCCATGGAGGGGGGGTATAGACAATGCCAAAGTTATCTTGGACGCAGTAGGGACAAGCGGCAGGTTCTGAAACGAGGTGGGTTGTAGTAGGCTCAGCACGCTTTATCTGAACGAAGCATTCTGTGCAAATTGCCTGATCGCAGCAACGGGAATGGTTGATGTTGGGAGGATAGTACTGAGGAAATGGTGAGCGGTGAAAGGCAAGGGGGGAGACGACGGACAAGGAAGCAAATTGGACATTCTATGGCACCCCTGTACAGTGCGGCCTCTGGACAACGTGAGGGGTCCTTGAGGGCGGTAGTGCGCTTTGGGGCGGGGGATGGTTTGGGGGGGTCACGGAAGTCAGGACGGGCTGCGGAGGCGTCGGATGGAGCGACGTCTGGGTCGGGTGACTCTTTGCGGGCTGCAAGGATGCGATCGTCGTCCCAGTCGTCGTCGTAGTCTTCGAGTGGGCGGTAGAATGGGGCGAGTTTCCTGTCGACGATGAGCTGGGTGACGATGGGATGGTTCCAGTCACGAGGGCCGGTGTACACGCCCTGTGGGGTGAGTTGACCGTAGTCGACGGTGTCGTCGTGGTGGGGACGACCAGAAGACGAGCCGGCGTTGCCCATGGCGGGTGAGATGGCCCTCGATCACGGCGTCGTCGTCGCTGTCTCTTGTTTGGCCGCTTGTTTGCATCACGACCCCCCTTCGACCCCCCCATTCTCGGCCCGGTCCATCCAGCCACGTCAGTAATGTACTTTGTGCAAAAACGAGCATAACACGATGACCATCCTCGATGCGCCGTGGACGCTCACTCCGAGTCAAGTACTCGAGAACTTTGCCGTAGACCCTCTCGCAGGTCTCTCAAACGACCTCGCCGCCAAACACGCCCTTCTCTACGGCAGAAACGGTGCGCTAACGTGTCCTTTCGTCTTCCTCCCACACTTACCGTCCACCAGAACTCCCGGAGGATCCACCAACCCCTTGGTGGCACCTCGTCCTCGACCAGTTCAAGGACCAGCTTGTCCTCATCCTCCTCGCGTCCGCTGCTATTTCCTTCCTCCTCGCCTTTTTCGAGGACGCCGCCGACTCCAGTCCCTTCGGTGCTTTCGTCGAGCCAGCAGTCATCTTCCTCATCCTCATCGCCAATGCAGTCGTTGGCGTTGTCCAGGAGACGAATGCCGAAAAGGCAATTGAGGTGGGCTCCTTCCTTTCTCCTGTCCCTCATCCTTACACCCCTTCCAGGCCCTCAAGGAGTATTCCCCTGACGAGGCAAATGTACTTCGTTCAGGCCGCCTTGCCCGCATTCACGCCTCCGAGCTCGTTCCGGGTGATATTGTGTCCGTCGCTGTTGGAAATAAAATCCCTGCCGACTGTAGAATCCTCTCGATTACATCCAGTAGTTTCCGTATAGACCAGGCAATTCTCACAGGTGAAAGCAGTAGTGTCAACAAGTCCGTCGATGTCGTCCCCGATATCAAGGCCGTTAAACAAGACATGACAAACATGCTTTTCTCTGTACGCCGATGACTCCATTTTCGTCCTTCATCCCTTACATTTTCTTAGGGGACAACTGTCGTTAATGGTACCGCACGAGCTATCGTCACGTTCACTGGCGGAAAGACCGCAATTGGACACATTCACCATTCCATATCCCAGCAAATTAGCGATAAAACACCTTTAAAGCGCAAACTCGACGACTTCGGTGATATGCTAGCCAAAGTGATATCCGTAATATGTGTTTTGGTTTGGCTCGTTAATTTCCGTCACTTTTGGGATCCTTCCCACCACGGTGTACTCAAAGGTGCAATCTATTACTTCAAAATCGCAGTCGCGCTGGCCGTGGCTGCTATTCCCGAAGGCCTGGCTGCTGTCATTACTGCTTGTTTAGCCCTCGGCACCAAGAAAATGGCACAGAAAAATGCAATTGTCCGAAACCTTCCTAGCGTGGAAACTCTTGGGTGTACGAACGTAATATGTTCTGACAAGACAGGCACTTTGACCACGAATCAAATGAGTGTCTCCAAGGTACATCGATACACATTCACCGTCGCTTCGCTGACTTTTGGCGGCTAATAAGTTCTTCGTAATTGATGCGCAAACCAAATCCCCGAGAGAGTATCACGTCCAAGGAACTACCTATTCGCCCCAAGGCTCTATCCACTCAGGGGGTAAAAGCTCTGATTTGAGTCTTGACCCCATCCGCAGACTCGCAGAAATCTGTGCTGTGTGTAATGATGCAAAGATCGTTTACCACGTGGTATGCAGTTTCCTGCTCACTGGCAACTTGGTTTACTCACAGTTCGCTAGGAAAAAGACGTCTACAGTAATATCGGTGAGCCCACAGAGGCTGCGCTCAAAGTCCTTGTCGAAAAGTTGGGCTGTTCGGACGCGCAAGTCACCAAATCATTGCCATCCATGACCCATGCAGCTCGCACAAGCGCCGTCAGCGAGTATTATGAGCACAATATACCTCGTCTGTTGACCTTTGACTTCTCCCGGGACCGCAAGATGATGTCTGTCCTGGCTCGTCTCAATGGTCAAGGCGCCTTATTCGTCAAAGGCGCACCGGAGTCCGTTCTTGAACGCTGCACGTCTGTCATGGTACATGGCGGCACCATTCCCTTAACACTGGAACTAAGGAATACCATTCTCGCACAAATCACTTCTTACGCTTCGAAAGGATTACGGACGCTCGCCATGGCTTATGTTACCGAACAGGACACCGAGGCTGCGCACTACGTCACCCAGAACACGCAAGACTATGCTCGCTTCGAGCGAGACCTGGTTTTTGTTTCTCTCGTCGCCATGCTCGATCCACCCCGCCCCGAAGTCTGTCAGGCCATCACAAACTGCAAAGCTGCTGGAATCCGGGTAATTTGTATCACAGGCGACAATAAAGGTACCGCTGAAGCAATATGTCGAGAGATCGGGATATTTGGTCAGGACGAAGACTTGACAGGCAAGAGCTACACGGGACGAGAGCTCGATGCTCTTAGTGACGAGGAAAAAATACAGGCCGTGCAGCGCGCGAGCTTGTTTAGCAGGACGGAACCGGGCCACAAAAGTCAACTAGTCGATCTTCTACAAGGACTTGGTATGGTTGTCGCTATGGTATGGTCCCTCCGTCTGCCTTTGGGACACTGACCTCACAGAGACTTATTCAGACAGGTGATGGCGTCAACGATGCCCCTGCTCTGAAGCGAGCAGACATCGGCATTGCGATGGGTAGTGGCACCGATGTTGCCAAGTTGGCAGCAGACATGGTTCTCGCTGATTCAAATTTCGCGACTATAGAGCAAGCTGTAGAAGAAGGCCGACTCATATATAATAATACAAAACAATTTATTCGATACCTTATCTCTTCCAATATTGGGGAGGTCGTCAGGTATGAGCTACCGCTGGCTGGCATTCCCTCATTGCTTACTCATATTTCTTAGCATCTTCCTGACGGTGTTGTTGGGCATGCCAGAAGCATTGATCCCTGTCCAGTTGCTTTGGGTTAACCTCGTCACCGACAGTCTACCAGCAACTGCTCTTGGATTTAATCCCGCTGATCACTCCATCATGCGCGTACCTCCACGAAACGCGAAGGAACCGCTAGTAGGCAAATGGCTATTCTTCCGATACATGGTCATCGGTATTTATGTTGGCTGCGCCACGGTCTTCGGGTATGCGTGGTGGTTCGTTTACTACAGTGGAGGACCCCAGATTACGTTCCATCAACTGGTGAGTGAGGGAAGCGCTTGGATGAATCACGCAGCTGAAGCGGTATAGACTCACTTTCATCAATGCACGACAATGTTCCCGGAGATTGGCTGCGACATGTTCACGAACGAGATGGCACAGCACGCTACGACGATGAGTTTGTCGATTCTCGTCACGGTGGAGATGTTCAACGCCATGAACTCTCTGTCGGAAAACGAGAGCTTGCTGCGTCTACCGATTTGGAAGAACCCATTCCTTGTGGGCGCCATTACATTGAGTATGGCGTTGCATTTTGGGATTTTGTACATCCCGTTCCTGGCGTCCATGTTTGCAATCACACCACTCAACTGGGCGGAGTGGCAGGCAGTACTATACTTGAGCGCACCAGTTATATTGATAGACGAAGTTCTCAAGTTCATAACGGTGAGCGTTTGACGGAGTCGGGAGTGGAAAACCATCTGACGAGTTTGTGTGCGCAGGTTACGGTGATTGAGCCGCTGCGAGGCTGAGTGGAGGTACAGGGGCGGGGATAGGACTCTTGTGTAGACATAATTGACATATTGGTTGTCTCGCGACGAGAATAAAGTGTACCTGAGGGACGCGAATGTCTTGTTTTGTCCTCAAAGTGCTTCTAGACTCTCGGCTACAATGTGCTTAAGTAATGAACAAATGATGGGCGTCACCAACGAGTGGATTACCCACCCTTTCAACACACACCCACCTTTCTTGTGTCTAGTTTTCTTGCCCCAGTCGCTCCTTACTGTCATGCAGCTCTTCTCCAGCCTTGTGTTGGCACTCTCGGTTGCCATCTCATTCGTCTCTCCCTCTCTCTCCCACGCCCACCAGGCCAGGCGGCACCATGTACACCGACAAGACGAGCTAGCTCGTCGTGATCCAGGCGACGTGACACTCTACAAGCGTTTTGACAACGCTCGTTTTACCTACTATGCAGTCGGTCTTGGTGCTTGCGGCCAGACAAACGTGCCTAGTGATTATGTGCGCGCAACTTCCTTCTTGGGTGTCTGACGCAACGGCTCACTCTATTGGTTCCTAGGTCGTAGCACTAGACTCAGCTGTAAGCCTCTCATCCCCTGGATCCAAGGACACGGCTAATCCACCGTTTAGCAATATGATTCGGGAAGCTATTGCTTCCAGATGATCACCATCACTGCTAATGGGAAAACAGCACAAGCTCAAATCGTGGACCGAGTGCGTTCTCCTTGTTCACCCGTGACCTTTCCATATACCTGATATTATCACAATATCAGTGCCCAGGTTGCCCGGAGGGTGGTCTCGATTTTTCACAGGGTCTTTTTGAGTTCTTTGCGGATATCTCCGCCGGCGTCCTGACCGGATCATGGAATCTTGGTTCGGGTGCTGCTCCTTCGCCATCGCCTTCTCCGTCACCATCCCCAACCCCTACCAGTGTCTATATCCCACTCACCACATTGATCCCGACCCCAACTAGCACTTCGCAACCACCCCCGACGACTACCTCAGCTTCACACATTACTAGCTCCGCGAGTTCCAGTTCCAACACCGTCAGCTCCAACAGCACCAGCTCAGCTCCTAGCCAGACCACCACAAATCCTGTCGCGGTGTCTGCCGGACCAATTCCTGGGGGGGCTAGCGACACGTCTGCCCTCTACGACGTGAACTTGTCCCTTGTGTATATCGGTCAATTCCTCGGCGCTTGCAACTCGCAGTGAGCGACAGAGCAGGTTCTTTATTCCTCGCTCATCGCTGTTGCAAAACACCGCTGCTCAAGTAAAAATATGATGCGTTCTTCATACCATAGACGGACTCCAGTACCTTACCAGTGCTGACGCGGACGGACCAGGGTCGTTTAGTTCGAGCTATACCCATATTATTCTACTAGCTCTGCTACTTTCAGAATGGGATTTTCAGGATGGAAATCTATTTTTCACATTACCTGCCATTATCTGGTGTTATATGTGCCATAATGTGTTCCTTGCTGTCTCTCGCTAGATATTTTATTGCGTTTCTTTTGCAATGCGACCAGGTCCGGATTGTGGCAGTGCTATTGAGTGCGTCGTCTGGCAACGGCTGGTGTCGATCACTTCTCCTTCATCTTGTACATACTCAACGACCCCAGCTTATACCCCCTCGTATACGGCTGTGGACACCGGCCGTACCCATCCCACTCCTTTCACGACACAAGAATTGCCCTGTCGGACATGATTTATAGGGTCTCAATCGTTTGGGCCTTTCTCGCCCTCACACTTCCATTCGTTTCAGCCCACTGGAGCAGGCGGCATCAAGATGTGGCCCTTCGTGCCCGAGGAGACGTTGACATCCATAGGCGTCAATCTTACACTAACGCACGATTCACCTTTTATGACGTTGGGCTGTGAGTCTCCTTTCTTTGTTTAGCGGGAGGCCGGTTACTCATCCATGTCGTACCTATAAAAGAGGTGCTTGTGGCGTAACCAACGTGGCCAGCGACTTTGTGAGTCTCTTCTATTCACTGATATCACACCGACTGATTTAGCACATCTCAGATTGTGGCACTGAACGTGGGGCAGTACGGTAGTGGATACCCGGGTCCTCACTGTTTTCAAATGATCACCATTCAGTATGGAGGAAAAACTGCTGTAGCCCAGATCATGGATGAGGTTCGTGACGTCTGCCATGTATGAGTCATTCATAGACGCTTATTTGCCCTTTGTATCCAGTGTATGGGATGTCCTGAGGGAGGCCTCGACTTCTCCCGCGGTCTATTTGACTACTTCGCTTCCGAAAGTGAAGGTGTAATCTATGGTACTTGGTGGTTCAACGGTGGCGGCAGCAGCGGCGGCGGCGGCGCTCAGCAGACCACCTCGTCAACTTGGACTCCCCCTACTACCACTTGGGAACCGCCAGCTACAACGTCCACTCCAGACTATACTCCGCCCGCGACCTCCAGTACGCCTAATTATACCCCACCCGCAACGTCGAGCGCTTCGGCACCTCCGACAACCTCCTCTACATCTACTACATCATCTACTGTTTCCAACTCCACGTTCTCCAGCAACCTGAGCACTGGTGCACTCAGTGGTTTGGCCGTCCCAACTGGTGGACCGGTATCCACCCCCAATACGAGCAATCCCGAGAACATCCTCGTTATCAATAACATATTGGTCGATGTTGGTGCGTTATTCTCAGCAATGAAGAATAACTAGTAGAGTATATTATTTATTCTCGGGCGGTGTTTTACTTCATTTCTTCCACGCCTTCCCTGGAGCGAGCTCCTTGGGCTTGTATCTGGTTGATCCGCTTTTGTAACTGTTGCTATCATGTCTGTTGGCATTATACCTCGCAGTGTGTTCTACACGACTTTTCTTTATTACAATATCACAGCTATCAATTAGCTTTGGTGTTACATATTTACCACAAATTTAATACTTGTGAACATGAGGTAAGTAAACTTTAAGCAGAGTGAATTATGATTATCTGAAGCAAGTGACGAGTAGTACTTGTAAACCTTGCTGCTTGACCCATCGCAACGAAGCCTTGTTTCCCTTTTTGATGTCTTTGCGAAGCGCGCTCTTGCTGGGTTTCAAAATCGCGCGGAGAGCTGATTGGCCCTTGTGACGTGTAGCAACGTATTCTTTGATGTTGATATGAGCTTCTGCTTTGAGCATCTTGCGGGCGGAAGTGAGCGTGGAAGGCAGATCGGAAGCGCTGGGAGACCGGAGACCAAGCTCGATTATGAGCGCACGTAATAAATCAAGTTCCGCGTCATTTCCTGCGACTGGAGATGCGATAAAGCTAGAGAACGGCCTTGATTATTCGGAGAACAATCCAGGCTGAGGGGCATACCGAGATATGAAAGTGGAGGCGTCATCATACGACGCAGTGGGGGTGCTAGCACCACTATGGTACTCGGAACTAGCGGAACTGACGTCGGAGGATTTAGCTTGGCGTTTGGCCTTCTTAGCAGCCCTTCGCCTCCTTTGCTTTTCGGCGCGCGTCCGGTTCTTGAAAAGAACGCGATCACTGTCCGACTCTGAACTGGTACTGTCGACGAGAGGCTTGCGATCGCCCAAAGAGAGTTTAT
This sequence comes from Zangia roseola, assembly GCA_038090095.1. Classification (NCBI taxonomy): domain Eukaryota; kingdom Fungi; phylum Basidiomycota; class Agaricomycetes; order Boletales; family Boletaceae; genus Zangia; species Zangia roseola. Next base: position 248 of record JBBPMD010000718.1, on the reverse strand, counting down.
CGAGCGCAGAGGAAAGGTCACTGTCTGAGTCTGTGTGCGTAGTGGAGTCTGAGAGGGTGGAAGGGATGGAATGGGCGTCGAAAAGAGGATGGTGGAGGACGATGAAATCGGTGTCGCTGAGAGAGCTGCGACTCCAGACGATCTCGTCGTCGTCGAAGGAGAACTGGGAGACAGGACTGTCCGACTCGTGTTCGTGATCCGACATGGTGGTGACCGGTAGTAAGGGGATTCGAATCTACGTCTCTATC
>JBBPMD010000717.1:0-15098 GCA_038090095.1 Zangia roseola | reverse complement strand
GGTGGTGGTGGGCGTGGTGGAGGTGCTGGACGTGGTGCTCCGAGAGGTGGTGGTCGGGGTGGCCGTGGTGTGTTTCCAAAGGTTCTCCTTCCCATGTCTTGATACTCAAATGCGATATAGGTGGTGGCATGCGCGGCGGTGGTTTCCAAGCTCGTGGCCGGGGCGGGGGAGGTCGTGGTGGTGATAGGGGTGGCCGAGGTGGCCGAGGTGGTGGACGCGGAGGTGCCAGAGGTGGAGCAAAGGTCATTCTCGAGCCTCATCGACACCCTGGTGTCTTCGTCGCCAAAGGCAAGGATCACTTGTTGGTCACAAAGAACCTCGTTCCTGGTGAGAGCGTGTATGGGGAGAAACGAATTACGATCGAGGGTGGGGTGGAGGATACCAAGGTGGAGTATCGGGTGTGGAATCCATTCCGGAGTAAGTTGGCGGCGGGTGTGTTGGGTGGGATGGACGATATATTCATTGCACCGGGGAAGAAGGTGTTGTATTTGGGTGCTGCGAGTGGGACGAGTGTCAGCCATGTTGCGGATATCGTGGGTCCCGTGCGTATTTTTTCGTTTGCATTCGTTTTGTGTGCTGAGCATTCACTAGGAGGGCGTTGTATATGCCGTCGAGTTTTCGGCCCGGTCAGGTCGAGATCTGATTAACATGGCCAAAAAACGGACGAACGTTATTCGTGAGTGCTTTACATGGCATCCAGAGTCAGGTTGCTGAAGTAGCAACCAGCAATCGTCGAGGATGCTCGTCTGCCAAACAAGTACCGCATGCTTGTCTCGTCTGTCGATGTGGTCTTTGCGGACGTCGCCCAGCCGGATCAAGCGCGTATTGTCATACACAATGCACAGTATTTCCTCAAAAATGGCGGACATGTCGTCATCTCTATAAAAGCGAGCTGTATCGACTCGACGATCTCACCATCGGCCGTATTCTCGCAAGAAGTGCAGACTCTCAGAGGTAACAAATTCAAGCCTATCGCTCAAATTACGTTGGAGCCATATGAACGTGACCACGCAATGGTGACAGGTACGCAGGGTTTCTTTTCTAGGTCGCGGGTAATAAATTGACTCCCTGTGCAGCTCAATACGTTCGCCACTCGTAGGGGGGAAACTGTAAAAACGAAACTGCTACTTGTTCATACAAATTGTTTGATACACTGTTCTACTTGCCCGGAACTTTTTTCAGACGTAGATATAGCCACGGTTCCAAAAATACACCACGTGTACCTTGTTGCGAGTGCCCGACTCAAACTGCCCTTCCAATCGACTACAACCCGCAGACAGACTCCACGAGTCTGACACGAGGCGGAGAACAAGAACCGGCGATTGTAGCTGATGAAACCACCTCAAGTCGAAATAAACTTTGGGACTCCACCCGGCACAACGCCGCGAACGTCATCCGACTTTGAGGAGATACAGCACCCTTTTCACCACACACAACCACTTCCTTGGGCGACCTCGACTACACACCACGACGAATCTCTGCCTCTGCATTACATGGCCGACGACACGTCAGCGAGACGGCGCATTGCCAGAGGGCCTGGGAGCAGCGGAGGGTTTATGAGTGGGGACGAACACGAACAACAGTCGCGCTACGACGACGAAGGAAAGGACGTGTATTCAAAACACAGACTTGCAACCAATCGAGTCAACACGGGACGAATACACAAACCGTATTTGCCGCCGCCAACGTCCATCGTACGTCGCCCGCTCGTCCGCAGCACATCTTTCCATGTTGACTCACCCATAGACCGAATTCATCCAACAAAATTCGGAGCACGTCCCGCCCGCGATATACACCCTCCTTTCCTGCTGGACGCGTTTTCACAAAATCGGTCTGACGAACCTGGTCGTCTGGGACGAGGCCCACTTCGGCAAGTTTGGGTCGCACTACCTCAAGCGGGAGTTTTATTTCGATGTACACCCACCGTTGGGCAAGATGCTTGTCGGACTTGCGGGGCTCTTGACGGGCTATAATGGGGGCTTCGAGTTCAAGAGCGGTGAGGCGTACCCAGACAGTGTTCCGTATGTGGCCATGCGTGTAATCATGGCCATGTATGGCGTCGCGCTTGTGCCTCTTGGGTGGTATACTGCCGTCGAGCTGGGCATGAGCTCGTGGGCGTGTCATTTGGTCGCACTCATGGTGTTATGTGGTATGTTGCATGATCGATAGGGTTGCTGGTGTGACATGTATTCCCTTTCACAGACGTTGCATGGCTATGTATCTCGCGGTTTATTCTCCTGGATTCCATGTTATTATTCTTTACCTTTACCACGGTCTTTTTCCTAACCAAGTTCCACAACCAACAATTTCAGTGAGTCCTGGTCAAGTATGGCCTGTTTGGGAGAGCTTACGCTTGTGCTCGGAACAGCTCGTTTTCGTTCGACTGGTGGATGTGGCTTACTTTGACGGGTATCTCGATCGGTTGTGTTACAAGGTGGGTTGACCTCCATCCTGTCGTAAAAGTCCCGATAAACATCCTTGATTGCAGTGTGAAATGGGTGGGATTCTTCGTCACCGCGGTCGTGGGCCTGTATACGATTGAGGACCTATGGGACAAGTTTGGTGACTTGCGTATGTCAACGGTAAGGCGGACCAGCGCATCAATACTGCCAATTTTACTGACGACCTTTTCTACGTAGCGCGGTCAACTACGTCACTGGGGCGCACGGGTCTTGTGTCTGATCATTCTTCCCATTCTCGTTTACATGGCTTCCTTCAAGCTGCACTTTCTTATCTTGAACCACTCGGGTCCTGGTGACGCACAGATGAGTTCGCTTTTCCAGGCGCATCTCGTTGGCAACGATTTTTACATGAATCCCCTTGGTACGTGCTGCAACGTGGTCTCTGCGACAAGCCAGTTTTGTTTACGAGAAGTACATTTTAGAAATCGCATATGGCTCCAAAATCACACTTAAGAATATGGGCTGGGGTGGCGGGCTGCTCCACTCGCACGTTCAAACGTACCCAGTTGGTTCTTCGCAACAGCAAGTGACATGTTATCACTACAAGGACGATAACAACAATTGGCTTGTACTCCCGACTTGGAATGAACCCGGATACAACCCGGATGAACCACTCAAATATGTTGGGCATGGCGATGTTGTGCGACTCCAGCACGTATCGACGACGCGAAATCTCCATTCGCACCCGATTCCGGCGCCTATCACTAAACTTAACCAAGAGGTCTCTTGCTATGGTAACACGACCATCGGCGACGCGTACGACAATTGGGTGGTGGAAGTCGTGGACGATACCCATCAAGGCAGTCGTGCGCATGTCACCCGCGTGCATTCGCTCACGACCCGACTGCGGTTCCGACACCAGTCGCTTGGATGTTATCTGTCCGCCGCAAACGCAGTATTGCCACAATGGGGCTTCAAACAGATCGAAGTCAGCTGTGTTCCGGGGGATGATCCAAGTGACACGCATACGTACTGGAACGTGGAGAGTCACTGGAATGATCGACGTACGTGATATTTTGGAGGGTACATTTCTTGTTCTAACCTACGTCGTTTAGTTCCTCCTGGAGATGTGAAACTATACAGGTCATCGTTCCTGCGCGACTTTTGGCATCTCAATGTCGCGATGATGACGTCGAACAATGCTCTTATACCTGACCCGGACAAGGAAGATATTCTGGCGTCGAGTCCAATGGACTGGCCGTTCATGCGGTTAGGTCTGCGGATGTGTGGCTGGGGCGACAATCAGGCGAAATATTACCTCCTGGGGACGCCAGTCGTATGGTGGGGTGGTTCGGTCAGCATTGTTGGATCGCTCTTACTACTCGGGCTGTACCTATTCCGACACCAGCGTAAATATGTCGACATGGATGCACGTGAGTGGTCCCGTTGTCACGCCTATGATCCTCTGACAAGGGCAACAGAGGAGTGGGGTCACTTTTTGTACGTGGGCAAGATTGCGTTTTACGGCTGGTTCTTGCATTACTGTGCGTAGTGAGAGCGTCGTGATTTGATCGTATCTGATGAACGCTTGCCACAGTCCCATTCTTTATCATGGGCCGAGTGACCTATGTCCACCACTATGTGCGCCCTGAATTCCTGACCGTTGGCCTCCGGTGCTGACGTCTGCCTTAGCTTCCGACGCTGTACTTCTCGGTGTTGATGTTTGCCCACCTTCTCGATCACAGTATATTCTCAGCGCGATGGAAAGACCGTACGAAGCGGGTCGCGTTTGGCTTGGTTGCCTTCTTGATCGTAGCCAACTTTTGGTGGTTCAGGGGGATGGCATGGGGAATTGAGGGGCCTATCAATGACTATTGGGGATTGGGATGGAGAAAGGCGAGTATTCTTCCTTTGACTGTGCATCATGGTCTGCTAATGGTAATATTTCTGTCAGTCGTGGAACATTTATAACGCATGAGCGATGAGCGTGGTATACAACGTAAGACCAGATAGATGCGTCGATTCGATTTGTCTGTCATGACTTTGAATTAGTCTACGGTATGCATATCGTTTTAGAGTCTTTCGCCTCAGTATAGTTTCCATAAAAGGAATAGTTGAGTTGACATGCGTGCTTACCGCAAGGCCAATATTTACTTAGTTTACCTTACCCTTTTGTCGAACTGAGCCCCTCTTTTTCTAATCCACCGTTGGAACAAGAACAGAAATCGAAATACCCTTGCATCCTGTTGATTCCCATCTTACGCCGTCATGCACCTCCCCGCGCGTCAGGTTCCCGAAATCGACGGCTCTCAGGGTGGTGGGTACCTCGTTTTAGTGCCCTTTCGTTTAGCTCACGCTTATTATCCCTTCACACCCCTTCCCTGCATCAAATACAGCATTCATCGGGCTCGTAGTGGGTCTAAGCGTCCTAATCGTCATATGTTGTGCAGCCGTCTTTTACCTCCTCCGTCACTACGAACCCACAGAACAAGACCGCGCCGCGCGTCGCGAGCGCCATCGACGACTCGGTCGCACGCGCGACCACCAAACCACGCTCAATTCCAGCAGCGCGACGTTTGTCGGATCGGGGACGCTCGGGTTAGGTTCGGTGAGCGACAAGGTGAAGCAGTTGTGGCAGAACACGGCCGGAGGCACTGGGAATGGGCGACGACGAGGTCAGCGCGGTTGGATCCGAGCTGGTTCAGATGACGAATGGGCGCTTCATTCAGATGATGGGGCTGAAGACCCTGCCGATTCGCGTGCGGTGGATCCTGAACTCGGACGCATGAGGTCGGATGTACCGGTGCACGGGAATGGCAGGGGGAGTGTCGGGCGGGAGGGACGTGCGGACGGTGTTCGCGTCGTCGAGTCACCGTCGTCCGATAGTGGGAGTGGGTTTATCCATGTTCTTGGCGGACCGTATGCGTACATGTATACGGATCCGTTTTCGAAAACGGTGACTCGGCAGGATGGGGTGCTGCAGCGATCGCAGTCTCCCTTGTCGTCCCCTGTATCCTCCCCGAGAGAGGGCGCGAGCGTGGACGAGAGCCATGATGCACACTCTCCTGCTGGTGGTGGCCACCCTGGTGAGGATTACCGTCACGATCGCCATCGGTCGAACATGTCGAACATCTCTGTTTGGACGCATTCGGGTTCCAAGTTTGTCGAGGATATATGATCGCGTGACGTGTTTAACTCGGACTTGATTTCGTCATCCTCCCAGTGATTAGTCTTATCCATCCCCTGTAACATGGTGACAATGTTGTGTAACTTTGACATAGAGCTCGCATTTCCTTTTTTTTTTCTGACAATCTATCACGGTTCGTTGGATAGTGCGCCTCTTTGTCTTTGGACCGTGTACATGATGCAATTGCGGCCTTCCCATTCCGTATTTGAATCTACACAAGTAAAGAGGTACGAAACTTGGTTGCCAAGACTAGTACCACATGCTACCACACGTCTGTTTTCTCGATTACACTGCGGACGACGAAAATTAAATGGACGGCTGTGTTTTCCATCCTTCATTCTCTGCATCCATCTCCTGTATGACGATAATGTGGTGTAAATTTGACGGAATGTTTTATTCCCCGTTGTTTATTACTACGGATTCGCTAGACAGTGTGCCTACTACTATGGCGTCGTTGATACAACTGCAACCTCCGCATTCGATAAAACTCTAGATGTACACCCACCCGTCCCTACTACAACGTTACATAAACGGATGTTCAATAGTGTCCTCGCTTTGTTGGGAGGGCCCAGTCTTTCCCCTACGATAGCCTAGGTGCGTTTCGTAGATGTGACGTATCAAATTCTTCCGTCTGATCCATTTACAGCAGAACGCCCATTTGCACTCAACCATGGCGAACTCGATTGCCATTATGCCATGTTTGTCGGCAAGATGACGTGCGAGGGAGCCCCGTGTAAACGGATGATTGCAGATTCCGATGTCCCGCGCATCGGACCATTGGCATCCGATTGTAGCTCCAGTGGATGTTTCGGCTAGAACTTCAAGTGCGTCGGAACCAGCCATCAAAGTGGTAGCATCACTCTGTTGGCCATTAGCCTGAGCGTGTATGATCATAGGCGAAAACCTGCAACATACCATAGTAGGCGTAAGTTTCTGTGTTCGAGTCGTAGGTCCACAAGGAGGGTCGGAGAACAGAACGAAAGGCAGAAAGAGAAGGGGGGACGTTAATACATTAGTGCATAAGTTTTCCTAAGACGTACCGAGTCAGTGAGGCTCGCACTGAGATTCGCAGTCCCGTGTGACGAAGCCAGTGTATGTGTGTAATTGTATTCACTCTGGAGGCGGGAATTCGTGTATGAGCACACGGCATTTTTTCCGCCACACATAGTAGAGTATTAAAGTATCTCTGACGTACTAGGTCTGTTCCGTGGATGGGAACTCGAAAGACTGACTCGCGCTATGCTCGGCGTTCATTGTCATATACACGGTTTAGAATTTGAATAACGCAATGTTGCCACTCACCACAGGAGACGCGTGATGCATAGGGCTTTTGGGAGGTGTGATGAGTTCCTAAGATATGTATATCAGAGAGTAACACTGGAGCTTTCTGAAGACGCCCGGTAAGCCCATACCTCGTCTGAAGAATCCGAATAGACCTCCGAATAGACCTCCGACCAGACCTCCGAGTCATTTATTGAAATAGTGTCGTTTGCTTGGTACGGCGCTCTCTGCGATGTGTGTGGACAAGCAGTCGTAAGCGACTGTGACACACAATATCGATATCTAAAAACGTTATTCTAAGTACCTTTTCCTCAGTGCAGCCTCCGATATCCGGGGTGTGGTTCGAACCCTTCGTGCTTTGAAGGGAGACGACGCCTGCGTGGGTTGAAAAATTGCCATGGTATCAATATTTGCGGAAGTACTGACCATCCTCTAAAACGACGACATACTTGTCAGACACTGCTTGTATGACTAATTGTTCATCCGCGAGATCGTGGGGCTCAAGCTCTCCTTTTGTCTTAGGATGTCGAAGTTGGAATATTCAAGAGCAACGGCACATCATGGGTACTCACGGATTTTAGGAGCGCGGTCCACTGGGAATCATGTGTGATGGCGATGGTCGCCGAAGGCACCTAGAAGTGTCGAGTCAACAATGACATCTATTTCAACTCGAGACACGAGAGGAACCTTCCGAAGTAAATATCGGTTGATAATATTAGCTGGGTGAAATGGCTGGGTAATCTGTCAGTCATGGCACGGTTATGCTTTAAGGTGACGAACTTGTGATAATTTTGGCGCGTGCTGAATCGATGCTAGGGTCGCTGAGCTGCCATGGCTGGAATGCGTTGACCCGCTCGATTCGTTGCATCCAGGTTCATTGAGTGGTGGTGAGTCAACGGTATCTGAAAATTCATCGTAACACGGTTCCAAAGAAGGGTGGTCTGCCTTGACCCTGATTTCTTTCCTGGCTATCGGTCTGTCCCTGACTGCAATCTTGAATCCACTGATATAAACTGCTTGATTTGCTTTTCCGTTGTAATTTTCGGGGCCAACGCGGCTTTCCGAATGGCGCGTGGTAACCCAATTGTAGCCACGAACGACAGCTGCTCCTTCCGACTGGGTGACTTTGAACTGAGCGGGGATGTTTGCAGAACCTTTGCTTTCTCCGAATGCAGCCAGAGCCCACGAGCGCGCTTTGTAAAACCCAGTGATCAGGTAAAGGGAATCATCGGATATTGTGCGTTCGAGGTCTTCATCAACAAACCTGTACCATTCGACCGCATGTTGCTTCGCATACTTTCCGAATAACCGGTCACGTTGGAGGGAATGTTGGTCAGCACCGTGTGGGAGAATAAGCAGAGCACCTTCACTGGATGGGAAAGTGAATTTGTAGTCAGATCTACATTGCAGAACGACTGTTACTGAGTTCTGTCTGTCTTTCGTGATTGGAATACGCACGGTTGCCCTTCGGGACTGATTTCTATCGTTGTGACAGAGGTTGACTTGATAACCTTCCCAGTTGCCTCCTCTCCAAGATAAGTTGCTATATCAGCTTCCGTGAGTGTGATCGGGTGGAAGTTCCTGGGGAGCTGCTTGTCCCGATGAAGGTCGTGATCGAGGGAGAGGCAAATGTTGAAGAGGACCTCAAAACAACCACGCCCGGGAACGACATAACCTACATCTCCAATCTTGAGTCCGTGTTCCTGGTACTCCTCTGGAAGCTGGGTCTTCAGTTCGGGGATCCACAAGGGATAACCACGGTGCGAGATGAGGTTTCTGGCGTATACGCTTTGCGGTGTCTGGTCACCCTGCAGGGACTCTGTCATTGGGCAGTATGAGACAAGGCAAGGCTGAAGGTTGGAAGCGAAAATTTGAATGCAGGAAGCTGTGGACGAATGTGCATCGCCCTAGTAGTAGGGGCGTTGGCCTCCGGCTCGGCGGCTACGCGTGGGACATTCCTAGCACAGCGCTTTGATGTACAATTGCCTTGAATTCAGCAAGGTGTGGCTGATGTTCATGACATGCATGACAGTCCAGGACCTGTGGTCGAGTAAAACAGTTACTACATCCTTTTCATTACGATTTATGGCATGCACGTCTGAACCGTCGACGTAGCCTCAGGCTGAGGTGATTGGACAGAGAGCCACGTACTGAGTAGGCTGGAGGCTTTGGGCTTCCAGTCGTATGATAGTAGATATAACGACCAGGAAGTGTAACTCAGGAGGAGAAACAACCTGTGTCATTCCCGATATTTAAACATTGAAACTATCGAGGTTCCCTGCGATTTCGAATATGCACCCAATCAACGTGAAGCCTCAAAGATCTCCATCCCATATCCTTGCCACAACCTTCCCACTCGCATCGATTCTTGTTTTTTGAACCCACTCTCCACATATCATGATCCTTCCTTAGGTGATTTGCGAGTGTCTCGCGTGTAAGGGAATAGCCGCAGATACTACCACTCTCACGAACCCACCGGCACTCGACTGTCGGTGGTGGGTCACGGGGTATAGATATTTGGGGTGGTTCTATTGTAGCCACAATCACATCCACTGGTTGGGTCAGATCTTTGGGTCTTCTGATGGGACTAGCCACCGGAGTAGCATCGCTCTGTACATGGTGCCATTTAACTTGCGAAATGCACGATAAAGACGCCGAAACATACTGAAGAACTGGAATCGCTGCTTGAATCCAATATGCAATCCTTAATTCCGGATGATACATAAGGTTTGCGAAGGGACGAAATCGGCGTTGTGGAGCGCTGGCCATGAATTGCAACTTGGCGGGGATTATGCTGAAGGACATCGTACTGTAGCATCTGTCATAAGTCAACATAGCACACATACCCTAAGACGTGTAGAACGTGAAGGTTCGAGGTTCGCGGTTGGATTCGTGGTTCCAAACAGCGTGTCGTATGCAGGGAGAATGTAATTATCATTACCCGTGCTCTGGAGCAGGCGTTCGAAGGTATAAACATATATTGTATATTCTGATATGTTTGTCACTTACTATTTCAGTGGGCTTTGTACCAGGACCAGAATCACCCGAATCAGCCATACCCTATGCATGGTAGTTGTCAGCCTGCGAGTCATTCGGGTACAAAGGGTGTCTCATGGCCACTGACCAGGGAAGAGCTGAGGGTGATCATTTGAGAGTGGGACTCTTTACTGCTGGAGGATGTTGCCTCCTAAAATATGCGGACCACGTGGTAACACTGAGTGAGACATTCTTCCTTACCTGGGTTAGAGATAGCGAATAGTTTTCATCATCCCAAGATGGTATGCCGTGAGAAGAGGAGGCGAAGTCGTACAAGGTAGGATCTAGTTGGCAGGTGGCCGCGAGCAACTATGAAATGTCTGTTATCAGCATCTGAAGTCATCATGATAAGTATTAGTACACTCTGTTCAAACTCCTCAATAATATCCTCCCCACTTTTAAGGAAGACGGCGCCTGCTGCCGGGTTAAATTTTTCGTAGTGTAAGGTGACAGGGTACTGACCCTCCTCTAATGCGATGACGTGCGTTTCGGCCAATGCTTTTATAATCAGCCGTTCGTCCACGAGCTCATAGGATTCAAGCCCCCCTCCAGCCTTCAGATAAGATCAGAAACTCTGAGAGGGTAGCAAGATAACATGAAAAATTCACGCTTTTGAGGAATGTAGCCCATTGACTGTCATGAGTAACGGCCACCGTTGCAGAGGATTTCTAGAGAGATCCAGTCAACGACATTCCATCAGCTCAAATCAGCAAAAACCTTCTCAAGCAAATATCGGTTGACGATATTAGATGGGTGGAACGGCTGGACGGTCCGTCAGTGCCTGCGCAGATAGAAAACACGATAACTGACTTGTGAGACGTGTGGCATGTGGTGGAACGATGCATGTCTGATAACGTGCTGCCCGTCGCTGTCCGTCGCCTTACCACCAGTGGTACACGTCGACTCGCCAGGTTTGTCGCTCTCCGTTTCGTTGGTTTCTTGCGAGTCTACAGTATCTGAAAACTCCTCGCGACGTGGTTCAACAGAAGGGTGGTCTGCCTTAACCATGATTTGTTTCCTGGCTACCGGTTCGTCTCTGACTGCAACCTTGAATCCACTGATATAAACTGCTTGGTTTGCATTCCCATTGTAGACCTCGGGACCGACACGACTTTCCGAATGACGTGTAGTACTCCAATTGTAGCCCCGAGCGATGGCTTCTCCTTCCGACTGCTTGATCTTGAATCGTGCGGGAATATTTTCAGAGCCTTCGGCTTCCCCAAATGCAGCCAGAGCCCACGAACGTGACTTGTAGAATCCGGTAATGAGATAAAGGGAATCATTGGAAATCATCTGCTCAAGATCTTCTTCGACAAACCTATACCACTCGAGTGCATGCTGCTTCGCGTACAATCCAAATGATCGAGTACGTCGGAGTGAATGTTGGTTGGCACCTTGGGGAAGGACGAGCAATGCACCTTCGCTGGACGAGAAGGTAAAGCTATAATCAGATCTACAGGAGTAGGATAACTGTTACGAGTGTCTAGATAGTTGGCTTGGAGGACGCACGGTTGGCCATCGGGACTGATTTCGACTGTTGTGACAGAAGATGTCTTGATGACGCTGCCAGTGGCATCTACACCAAGATATGTTGCGATATCAACATCTTCGAGTGTGATCGGCTGGAAATTTCTCGGGAGCTGCTTGTTTCGATGAAGATCATGGCTGAGAGGAAGGCATATGTTGAAAAGGACTTCAAAACAGCCTTGCTCAGGAACGACATAACCGACGTCCCCGACTTTGAGTCCATGTTCCTGGTACTCCTTCGGAAGTTGGGTTTTCAATTCTGGCATCCATAAGGGATATCCACGGCGGGAACAGAGGTGCCTCGCATATACGTCCTGTGGAGTCCCGTACAGAGACTCGTTCATTTCCGTGCGACAGTGTGGTACAATGTAAGCTTGGAGGTTGAAATTGATGATGGGGGAAGTTATGCCTGGTCCACGACGGACGCGGCCTGTGCGTGGGATCCTCGCACATCCATCAGCGCCGTGGGCGCACCGCCTTCATAGAAATAAAGACCATGTATCACCGAACAAGCGCTCAAGACACGAGGATGTTTCTGTGCAGTTGGTAATAGTAGGTCCATGTGAATATCAACCAGGATATACAAGAAACCAACCGCACGATGGCCCCGAACACCATGTGGTCAACCATAGGTGTGTATTAACCATCACGCTGGGTAAAACTGCGACATTCACTGGTCGTAAAGGCTGCAGTGATACGAGGAAGATAGGGCTTAGCGGCGGCCATGTTATCTATTCCGTTGCGTTTGCGGGCGGTGAAGGCCACATCCTGTGCGGGAGCCAAAAGGGAGTCCTTTGGGTTGACGGCGCCCAAGTGGTGAGAACAATGAAAGCCAGCGGTCCCGTCTATGCCGTGGCAGTATCGAGGGATGGTCGTTGGGTAGTTACGGGAGAATTTGGGAAGGTGGTTGTCTGGAACGCCAGAACGCACAAGATGGTGCACGAATGGAAGGCACCGTACAGCGCGAAAAAACAGTGCGTGTCTGCCATCGACGTGTCGAACGACTCAACTAGGGTTGTCTCCGGCTCCGACGACAAGACAGTTCACATCTTCAGTATCGAGTCCGGAGAAAGGCTGGTTGGTCCCATTCAGCACGACAACTTCGTTGTTGGAGTCAAATTCTCTCCAGGTGGGGAACGTGTAGCAACCGCTGCGGTTGATCGTGGTGGTGTTCGGATAATCGATACTCACACGGGGGACAACCTACTCTACGTTCAAACCATCTCCGTTGACCGAAACCCGAGCACACCCCTCGCCTGGTCCAGCGATGGCTGCAAGCTCTTTGTTGCATCTCCTGGGAAGATCAGTTGCCTCTCGGAACTGTCGCAAACAACGTCCACGCACGTACTAGTAGAATGGATCATCCACAGCTCCGACAGCCCCATCTCGATCGCAAACAGCGGCAGGTTTGTGGCGTGTTCCGCAGGTTCTTCTGTCTCGTTCTGGGACCCTGATACCCACGAGCAAATTGGTGCTCCCATTCTCCACTCCACAGCAATTCTATGCCTCGCTGTCTCCTTCGACGGGAAGTATCTTCTATGTGGCACAAAGGACCAAAAAATCACATTTCATGAGCTCAGTGACATGCTTACCGAACCATGCTTCACTGTCGATGTAGGCTTTTTGCCAATCTAAGATATCAGAATCCCTGACTTCTTGTCCCCAGCTGCCGCTCATGCGCGTGAGTGACGCTGCCCTCGAGTGGTGGACCCAAGACGATCTTACGAAGACCGAAGACGTCTTGTCCGAGGAGATTGAGAAATATCCCAGTCATCATGCATCTGCCAACCGTGCATTGATACGAGCTCGTTTAAAGCAATGGCACGGAGCAATGGATGATGCCACAAAGGTAAGCCGACTATCAGCTTGTCGTTTTCTTGTGTCGAATTGGAGCCCTGCAGTCTTTGAAAATCCAACCATCGCCCATAGGCACCATTGCCCTTGCCCTTGCATACCTCGGCCAAGACAGGCGAGAAGCGGCTATGTGGGAATTCGATCTTGCGTTCCGTGACTGCGATCGCTCTGAGAACGTATTTCTTCTACTCATCAAGGTGCGTCTTAATGTTGGTCTATCTTTGCGAGTACTTATTCCTTCTTTCACTCAGTCCATCCTCTTGTATGTGTTCGGAAAGCACGAAGACGCGATATCGCGTGTGCGCGATCTGACACCTCGCGACGACCACTACTTAACGTACTGTTGTACTCAGGTACACCAATAAACTGATAATGACTCGTTGAACCGTTTGTTGACCTATGCCTATAGATTCTCGCAATCATGTACCTGGACATAGCATTCTATGAACCTGCAATAGAAATGTTCAAACGTGCGTCCCTCCTGGCCCCTTCTTATAGATGTTCGCATCTCGCGACGATTTCACTCGTGCGTCTTGATCGCTATGACTGCTGGTGACATACGTATGTTGACATTCCGCTGAAGATATTTGGGAAGCCCTTCGACCTAATGGAGATTCCTGCTTTGGAGCGTGTGTGCGAAGCCCTATGTGATGCCGGATACACGACAGCGGCCGCAGATATTTTTTCAAAGGCGGTCAGAGCACTAAGCACAGACACTCAGCAGAACCGACTCACGGGTTGGTCCACACTGTTGATCAAACGATGTGTGAATTAAATTTCGTCTTCAGAGTTTACCGAGAAATGTATTGCAATATGCGAACGCTCTGGCGATCTTGCATTCGGGTCTGTTCAATTTGAAGAGGCGATCACACAGTACACAAACGCCCTGTCCCTAAGTCCGTCAACTGCTGCGAGTCTTCTTATCAAACGGAGCAGCGCACACGCTGCGGCCGCATCATGGGACGATGCTCTGTGCGATGCGGATAAGGTATGTTCATACATCCTCCACTTTCAAATGGCCTAGAGCAGCATCTACGTAGGCAATTGAAATGGACCGCTCCTGCCCTTGGGGATACGAGAGCAAACGCGATGCACTTCACGGTGCTGAACAATACGACAAGGCAGTTGGAGCGCACAAGGAGTTTCTCTCCGCTATCGAAAGTTCGCCTTATCCGGATATTCGTCGTGAGTCCTTCGGGTATCAGTTGAAAGGACAAATCTGAACCTCATTTCAGAATTACGCCACAACTATGTTTCACCTGATGAGACGATTGCAATCATTAATAAAGAAGTCCGAAAGGTCTCCAAAGCATGCCCCTTCATCCTCATCGACGTTACGACCGGTCGTCTTTGTGAGATGAAAGAGCGAGCAACTGATTTCTTCAAAAAAAATCAGGCTTACGGAAGGCTCGTCTCTTCCGTGACAAGAAAATCAGACCATACACAGATCGTGCGAGTAGTTGGAGAATTTTTCAAATACGTGACACTCTCCCATGTATGGGACCCAGAGGGGAAAGAGCCGTCTTACCAGGACGTCACTTCAGCCGAATCTGTATGGAACCTTGACGTGTTGGCACATCCGTCGAATGCCAAGTTGCGCAGATTCTGTGAAGAAGTGCGTAGGCTTGGTCACCTCTGGGCGTGGGCAGACACGTGTTGTATCAACAAGGAGGGGCCGGAATCGCTCATCAACGAATCGCTCACCCTCATGTACCAATGGTATCAAAATTCTACGGCGACGCTGGTGGTGCTTACAGACATGGAACCTGGTCGGAAAGCCCTCACACATAGCCGTTGGATGACGCGATGCT